>VYZV01043337.1:37170-114915 GCA_013401275.1 Pandion haliaetus | reverse complement strand
GCCACACATGATGCTGTCTGGAGTTTCTGTGGTAATAGACTAATCCACTTTGTCTTCCTAAAATTCTAGTCTCTCATAAGACATAAAACCCTTTTTCTCCTTCCAGGGATCATGCTGCTTGGCACAGTCACTAATCTCTTCCACAACTGGCCAATCTAGGCCACAATCCAAGGAGAATATCTGTATTTGGTGATAAAAGACAACAAAGACTCTGTTTCTTCAGGTTAAATCCCAGTTCCATTATAATTCAATAGGAGTTTTGCCATAACTTCAAAGGGCCAGAAGGCTACCCCCGGACGTGTCCTGGGAGAGCAACATGATCTTAGCAGTGTCCAGGCGGCTGAAAAGAATGGCTCCTTTTGGAGCAAAACTTCTCCAAGTTTAAAGCTGACCTTTCATTAGAGGCCACAAGGTCTGGTCTTCCCTAAAAATATACCAAATAACTGTATCACTGGAGAATTTTAAAAGAGATGTTATTTTATGCCCTAGTCATTTCAAAGCGGATTGGGTTAGTCTGGCAAAAGCAATTTCTAAAGGAGTAACATAAAATATTTAAAGATTTATAGAACAAGTGGCCCACTTAGGGGCTCATCTAAGTTTTACTAAACATCTCTGGTTATGCTTTGCTGTGTCAGCAAAAGGAGGCTGAGATTTAAATAAATAAAACCTAGTAGATTGTAATAACAGGCAGGGGAAAAAAAATGATACAAGTTACTACTGAAAGGAATACTGAGCTCTAAGTGATCTCCATACCAACGGCTATGTTTGTCTATCCAGCTGAAAAGGAGACAGCTGTAATCTCGAGGCTGCATGTTATTTAACTAAGCTGAAATTGTTTTCAGTGGTGTGAAGTGCATCCACTAAAGATAATGATCCCATTTTGGATTGGGTCTTTATTTTTTTAACAAAGGGGGACAGGTGGATATACTGAGCAGAAATGTAAACAGGTTTGGTTTTTTCATTAACTCCAACAAATCATCACAGGGCATAGCTGCATGAAATAAAAATTTGTGATATTCTTTACAACTGTTTCCCCTTTTGTCAGTGTGTTATGGCCTGCTTAACAAGGGATTTACTCCAGAAATGTTGAAAGTGCCCCTAGAATTAAATAAGCCACCCATGCCCAAGACCACTGGGTCAAATCTTCACCTCCAAAACATGACCCTTAATTGTATCACAGATTTATCTGCACTGAGAATTTATTCCAATTCCTTTCAATTCAGAAAGAGATGTTAAGTAATGGCTTAATTAAGTACTTAAAACTTGAAAGGGCAGACTCAAATACATTCCTAAATTAGCAACAACTACATCCCATTGTACTGTGATGAACCCACTTCTGTTTCAAAGCTGAACATGAATTATTGAGAAGAACTAAAGAGTGATGGCTAACTTTTTGGTTTACCACTGTTCAGTCTGCACTTTTGATGTATGTAAGCATGCAAGAAAATTTGTTGATAAATTCCAAAAGTTTTCACAGCAAAGAGAAAGATAATAGCAGTCTTAACCTGCTACTTCTGCATTTTCAAGTGTCTCCTCTACAAGTTCTGCTTCCCACATATATTAATGCTGGTGACATCAGCTCTACCTCCAACTGAGATGATGTATCAGACATTGTTTCCAAAATCTTGTTCTTTCAAGGTTATTTTGAGAAGCAGAAATACAGCAGAATACCACTACTACAGTCCAAGCCTGGACAATGATACGCAGTGAGCAGGAAATACATCAGGTGTCACGACTCCTCATTTCAATGTAGTATGCAGAGCACAAACCTGCAAGGGTCAGCATTTTCTTCCTGAGTGAGCAAAGGTCTTACATTTGTACTTCACTTCAGTCACATGTATGACCAACTATTGCAAGGTACAATATATGAGCTTAAAGTGAGACCTACTTTCTCACCTTGAGCAACCTGATAGATCAGTGATATAATAAAGTCCACTCTACAGCTTTTCTTTCTAAATGCCAGAAGCCCACTCATAGTAGTTTGAGGTTATTTGTTCATATTCAGCTCTCAAGTACTCCAATGTAAAAATGAGAAATTTGCTGTAGTTAGTGACTCATTAGGTCAGGTGACCGAAAGCTAAATTTGGACCCTTTTAGTCCCTGGAGAGAAGCTGTCAGATAAAGCTTAGGAACTTCAGCAAAAATGAAGTGGTATTATGGCAGTCCTAATTAATGGATAGCTACAAGTGCACCAGGTACCCAGGGCCGTATGGAGGCAGATGGACCATGCAATATGTCTACCTGCAATACATCATGAATAACCTTCCTAAATTGCTGCAAGCCCCCAAATATACTTTCTGTGCCTGTATTTTTATTTTCCTACTTGAGAGTACGCTGCACTACTTTCGGCTCCCTGGTCCCCCCTCTGTGCCAGATGACTTTCTGACCCTTTTGCAGGGTGCACAACATGGGGCTTTAGCTTTTGACTCTGTGTACTACCACAATGACAACCTCCGTGCTAGGTGACAAATTGTTGGCAATGTTCACAGGGGATGAAATCCTCCTCTGGCTCTTGTCAAGAGTGGCTATTTTAGCTTTGCCAATAGGACATTTACAAGAGGATCAGAGGTTCTTCTAATCCCACCTTGTCTTTTCAGGTTAATTTATGCCTTGTTCTTTATGCCTGTTTAGTTAAGGACATGCTGCAGATATGAAGATAAAAATGTCACAGAATTGCCACCTGGCTCCTCTGTTTTGATATGGCTGGCAAATGCCAGAACCTTTGAACAGCAGGTTGCTAAATAATAAACAGACTGTGTCTTTAAAAACACCTGGTGCTGACTTAAAATGGTCATTCTGTATCTGGTTAGTTCCTGGCATGAGTGCCAAGCTCAAAGGCGTAAGGCTCCCCTTTTGTTCCTCTGGCCACCTAAGTACAACAACAAAAAGACAAGAAGACACAACAGCAATTAAGTGTACTAAAAGGTCATAATCCAGCCTACCAGCAACAAGGAACATGAGCAACAACAACAAAACCCCTTTCTGAGTGTAAAAACTTCAGGAAAGGGAAGGAAAAAATAAACAAGGATGAAAGAAATGCCCAGTGGCAACCATTTTCAGTGTGACCTAGTGAGCTTTCAACTTCAAACCAGTCAGATCAAGAGCTTCCTAGAGGCGTCACCTAGGGATCTGTCATTCACACATCAAGCCTCGTTCACTCTGCCTCATCTCATGCAGACACACTGCCAGATACAGAAATATCATGGCCTTCTTGCACCAGAAGGAAAACAAAACAAAACAAACCAAACCTCAGACCAACAGTAATCCTGAAAACCAAGGGCACTGACAAGCCGCGACCCTATTGTCCACAAAAGGGCAACATCACAAAGTAGACCAGAAAAAAGGATGCAAACAGAATGGTAATTGGATAACCATCTGCTATTATAATGCAATTCAAGCTGGAGCCTTCCAGTGAGCCCTTCCCACTCCCCGAGGCGATGAGAGTTGGGATGTACTGGAAGGAATCAATAGCTGCCCCGGGTGCTTTGTAAACCGGGGGAGACCATCTTCTTTCAAGCTCAGCATTTGGCTTCTGATCAATTTACAGCGTGATACTGAGATGGGGTGTTGGTGTTTGGAATGTCAAATAGAAAAAAAACAGTTGCACCTCCACTATTATACAGCTCTTATTGTACATTATTATACAGCAGAAACGACTGATGTTATTCAGAATGTGTCCTTCAGCCTGACAGTTTGAGAAAAAACTCAGAAGTCAAAGACTAATATTTTTGGGAAAGCAATGAAGGGCAAGAAGCAGCTGGGAAAGGAGAGAAAGGTAGTTGTCACTACAGTTAAAATATGTATACCTGACCGAACATACTTTCACAAAATAGTTTTAAGTAACACACAGCAATCAATTTTTCAGTGAGGGTTGCAGTAATTTATCAATAGCGGCCACACAGTAAGTATGCTTATTTTTGTCCAGTCCATTTCTACCATGTTAAAAGTATTCATGGAGTCTGGAGACATCCATTAGGAAATATCTCAAGTATTTAATGTATAAGCTTGGCATTTGTGGTCTGAAATAGGGACAGGCAGCACTGATGAATCCTTGGCAGTTTTCTTCTTCAAGATTGATGAAGAACTCCGCAATTTCAGACCCATGCTGGGAAACTATATACACACACAAGGCCTTTTCCATGAATTGCTTAAACTAAGGAGTGAAAAATGGGTAGACATCCTTACATTTTCAACAGTTGATACAGCCTCTTGCACACAAAGTAGACTCACTAACAAGCGAGTAAGAGCCACTTTCTAATAAAAAAGTGAGACATTTTTCATCAAACTATTTGTTATGAACCTTTGAACTTGCTATTTTCGAACACCTACTAATCAGCCATTAGATAAGTTTCATTTGACAATTAACAAGTACTTGAAAAGTATTTACGAAAAAGCCAGTATTGCACACTTGCACTTACAGCATGACTGAAGATGACATACCTGTGGAGCAAAGTATAAGTCATCTCACATTTCTGGACAAAATATTATGCAGTCACCACCATTATTTAAACATTATTACTGGGAAAGAATGATACATCTCACTCTCAGTTCCAGACAAATGCTGCAAATGAAGCCATTTGATGATTTGAAAATACATTTGCATCAATGATTTTCCTAAAGAACTCATAGAAGTTTTTCGTGGCAATATTAACAGAAAGACATTCCCAAGGTGGCTATAGAAAAGCATACTTTTTATATATATTCAGCAATATCTTTCAAGATGGTGGTCAACATCTGTGAAGTGTATCTAGGAGTCATCTGCTTAAATATGAGAAAGGATATTATGTGACAGGTCATGAATAAGAAATAGTCAGAAAAATGCGTATTCTGAATAGTTTGTGAACAACACAAAGGCTGAAATATGTTCTTACAAGCCCTTCACAGAATAACTTAAAACAACAAAGTAATAAGCTAACGCATTCGTTAGCATGTCATCTGCAAAGAGACGACAGGACATATGGGTAGCTAAATTATTTCCAACAAAGAGTTTGTTACCAGACAAGAAAAATGTGGTCCAGCTTTGACTCAACTTGTTTTAATTACCACTCTCTCTTGACCAAGACTGCGCGCAACTTCGTTCTTGGAAGCAGACTGATCTTACAGCAACCACGGAATGGTACAACCCTGGATGGGGAGACTGTGCATAGCGTCGCTTCGAAGAAGTCCGTGGAAGTCTGGCAGTTGACTCCAACAGGCTCCAGAGCAGGCTGTAAATGGAGAAGCCGGCTCCGAACGTCTTCCACCATTTGGCAAACAAATGAGACATCATGTTTGTGCAGTTCAAGCATTGTTGCCAAATCCTAATAGAATGAGAGTTTCTGTAATCCCGAAAAGGGCTATGTGATGCTTGGAAACAAGATTCTCTTGTCTGGCCTTCCATTCATTTTGTAAAACATGTTAAGTTTAATTTCAGTGCTTGGAGCTGCAGCTGGCCAAGAGCAAAATCACATTCGTGTGTTAAAAAAAGAACTGGAAATGGATGCAAGCTGCTAAATTTTGATACTGATCTGCAGCCAACCTCCAGAGAATGGTTGGGTCAGGACTTTTGGGCTTTTTCCACTAAACAAGCAAAACATTACTCTATTTTTTATAATCATACAAACGGATTTTCTTGTTGCTTCTTTTTCTCAATGTAGGTCATATTTGAGATGCAATATTAAACATGTTTGCTTTCCAGTGAAAAACATCAGTGCACTACACACCTCCCAATAGTTATTTTGATTGGACTTAGCAATGCCAGACAATTATCTCTGATGCTGCACCATCTGCAGAATTATGCTATCAGGGCAGTAATTTCAGGAATGAAGAAATACCTGGTGTTATTCAAAGCAGCTAAGTAGAGAATCTGTGAATGATGACAGACATTTTCTTTCCATGGCTACTGACCTCCCATGTCTGTCCTCCCCAAATTCCCTGGCAATATGAATTACCCACCTATTTCCAAACCCACGGGGCCAAATCCTGGTCATGAGAACTGAAACAGGCACAGGAATATGTCATCTTGCCAGTCACTGAATGAGACATGGCTGGGGTAACACAGTTCAAACTCAAAGTAAACATCACAATTTCACAACTGAACTCTTCACACCAAACTGTTCAGTAGTGCTATCCACAACTAACTACCAGTAGGCAGGCAATGACTGAGTAACGAATGCTCTCCTAATTGTTATTGCTCTCTGAGGTCACCCTGTAATCTCAGACTCTTTGGAATTTGATCCAGGGCCCACTCCAACCTTCACGAGTCTTTCCAGAGAGCTGAACAAACCCTGGTTCAAGTCCTTGTGAATTCAATTCCTCATACGTTAGCCTAATCAAATGAAATTAATCTTTGCTTTATCACAGCTGCCAGGTAACATTTCTCGTGAGAGTTTTTTCAGTTTGGTACATATGCCTTGCATATTTCCTATACTCCAAGAGTCATTTAGTATTAACATACAATCGTTTGTTTATTAAGTATAAATGAGGCAGTTAAAGGTGTACATTTTCAGCATGGTGGATAGGAGGATCACTTTTGCAATTCCCATTAAACTTTATGAGAACCATGGGGCTTGAAGCCAAATTAATTCTCCTTCACCAAGCTAAAAATGAACCCTTAAATGTTATTATGCCTGCCATGCTTGGTTTCTATCTTTATACTTCAGGCATATAGTTACTGACAAAACTAAAAGCACTGACGATATCTATCCCAGAAAGCAAGAATTCTGTGAAAAAAATAGACGGCGATATTTTACAGTATTGGAACTCTACCGTATGTAGATATACAAAATATTTTAAAAAGCCAAATGACCAAGGTCTACGAGGCTTTGTACCTGTTCAAGATTTTGTTAATGAATTTTACATTGCTGGCTAGTTATTTGAACAACATGCTCAAGGGAGAGAAGCTTCTGGTATGAAAAATACTGTAGGCAGAAAAAAAGGGAAAGAGGGAAAGGAAGAGGTTCCATCAAAAGCAGAGGCTGAACTGAGTAGGTAGCTCATACAGCTGGACCTCAGAGGGGATGTACATTTCTTGTGCATCTGCCTCAAAGCCCTGGGTAACCAGAGGGACTGCCACACCAACAAAATGCGCTTTTTGGAAAATACTTTTTCCCAAAGCAAGACCTCTGCACTGCTGACAGAAATGTAAGGTCCATGTAGACCAGTAGCACCACGATGTTATCCTCAAAAAAGCAGCTTTTAATTCTCTACTTCTTTCACTAAGTAAGCAGTCTAGAGGAACGCTGTCATCCAAAGGCTGAACACATTCCTGCCTGTTTTTCAGCCTATACTGCAATAAACTCTTATCCTCAAATCTAGATTCCATTTTAAATCTCCTATACACCTTGCCCCAGCAGGTAAGTTACCTCTTCTTGTGTGTTTTCTGAACGTTAAAGGTGTTAATAGTATTTTTGATCAGTATTGTATAATTCTGTATGATTAAAAGAGCTGGCTGAAATGCAATTTTCCCCATTACATTCAGAGTAGAGACAGACATTTTCATTCTGCTTGCAGTATTATTTTTTTAAGTAGAATTTTCAAGTTATCATAAAGGCTATAAATATAATACAATGGGTTTTTTTTAAGGTAACAGAAATTCAACCCTTTGAGATACTCAATTTCTTATCTAATCACATCTTTTATGTTATATTAGGTTGTTATTTACATATTTTAGTATGCTGGATGTCCGTGAGTTTTCTACATTTATGACTTCTCTGATGACATGGTCTTACTGTAACATGCCTTCCTCATCTCACCAGCAACCCTCTACTAAAGATGACAACAGGTTTACATTTTGGTTTTATCCTGTTTTTAAAACAATCCACAATGACAAATATGGGAGACAACGAGACTTCATTCCTATACTGGAATCTGCCTAAAATTCGATTACACTGGAGCTATTGTAGACCTCTTAGGAGGCTTTTGTTTGGATTCTTGGCTGGTGCCCAGCCATTCCATCTTTAATTACTGGACACTGTTACACAGCTTGCAAACAGAGATACTTCTTCCCATCTTACTTCCTCTGCTGTGTCAAGCATTCATTTTATTTATTCTTGCTGGGAAGGGTTTGGGGCTGAATTAAAAAAAGATAAATTCCTTCTCAGCCTAAAAATATTTAATTGGCTTGTAGGTTAGCTTAAAAAGCTTTAACATTTTTATCTATTAAAATCTGAACCCAGCATGATATCACATGCATGCCTATATTAAATATGAAATATAGGGCTAAAATAACAGCTAAAAAGTATGGCTATAGCAACAAGGACAGGAAACTCACAGCAAAGCTTATCTTTAGTACACTTAAGAGTACCCAGCAAATGCCAGTTGTGGATGTTCTCTAAGTTTCCTCCACTTGTAAATAATGTATTCCTGGAGCAGAATGTTCTGAACAGAAATACACAATTTTGACTGACACTTGCAATACAGCAACTTCTTGAAGAAATAATATTTCTCTGTCTGTGGATGGATGTCTCTAGGACCCCAAAGCATGGCAAACTGCCTCATCCTTACCATTTTTCATCATCTCTAGCACTCTCTTCTTACTGCTGCTTTCTAACTTCATTCACCACTATATACTTCAGAAAAGCACAACATTTACTAAAACACAAGAGCTATATAGTTGCTAAATTTTGTCACAAATAAATTTTAGCCTGATTGTAAGAAATAGTTTATTTCTGTGTGAGATTTTTTAATGATGCCTGTTAAAACAAACAGCTAGCACATGGTAAGACCCTTGTATTTGGGCATCATGCATTCCAATGACATGAAACATTTAGACATGAGTTTTCAGTCCAAGCCTTAATGAACAGAAGTGCTATCTGAAAAACTGAGATCCTGTACCAGATTTTGTACACCTCAAAGTTCACAGGTGGTTGGATGCAGGGATTTAATTCAGGACCATCTCATTTCAGGTTAATGTGAAACATGGAACTGAGAGGATGAAGCAACTAAGAAAGGAATTTTTTTAAGCAGCAGTTAAGTCAATCCTTTTAAACTTTACTGGGGATTTACTTCAGGAGAAGCTTATTTTTGTGGTAACCAGATCTGTGCAAAACCTTTGTTACAAATGATAAAACATGGGACAGTTTGAAAACATCTTTTGTTGAACAAGTGCCAAGGAACATGTAGATTTGACCTGATTAATATTTTCAGATAGAAAACACACATAGGCTGGTAATACTGCAAAGTTTTGACCTCAGCTATCAAAGCATGTTTGCTGACTTTGGCTGAGTTTCTCTTTCAGATTTGGAGCTTGAAGCCCAACACAGGTTGAATGTATACAAAGCAAAAGTGGGAAAAAATAATATTTGCACAGAGCTCTGCAAACTGACCCATACTCAACACTAATGAGAACATAATGGTTTACCCAGCTGCAAAAGAACAGAAGCAAGAAGCATAAGAGAAATGCCTCTGCTTTCTTTATTTTAAAGATGTGGTTGGACTTCAGCACACATGGGAGATTTTTTTGCTTCCCCCCTGAATGCATGCATGTATACTTTTGAAAGTGCATCACTTGCATTTTAAACCACATTAAAACATGTTTAACCCAGAATGGAAGATTTGCTTCCACTGAGAGCAATGAAAAAAAAAGAAAAAAGAAAACCAACCCATAAGACTGACTTTATAAATCTTTGGATTATCCTGCAGTCTGTGGGGTATCTTCTATCTAAACTACCGTAACCCACAAGGGGATTAGAATGGATAGTCTCTTGCTTGCTCGCTCCTCTGAGTCACAGCACTAGCAAATAGACCCACAGTGCAGTGTGGGCAGACAGGAAACCACTAAAGCCAGAGCAGTGATTATGTGCATGCTCTGTGAGACACATTGAGCAGTGAGCGAAATGTTTGTGTGTGTCAGATCAATCTTTTCACTGACCAGGACAGCTGTACTCACAGGGGGATCACCAATCATCCTGCTAGGAACTGCTTCTGTCCTTCAACAGGCAATTAACGTGAGTCCATTACAGCTCCCTGGAGGCCCCTGGGGGGCTGCAAAAGGCATCGACTGAAAGGTCAGAAACCTCATGAGGACAGGAAAGAAGCTGTGCCTGGCGAAATGGAGTGGAAAGCAGTAGCTATTTGTCACCCACTAGTAATTAAAAAAAAGGGGAGGGGCGGAAGAGGGTTGAAGGGGGTCCAAGTGTTGTGCACAATTGCAAGCACGTGGCAGTAGTATGACCATAAATAGAAGCTACAGGAGATTCCTGAGACAAAGATTTTATCCAATATTACAGGTGGAGAAAGAGTCAACAAATCCCACTCAACTAACTCTACAAAAGAATCGGAAGTGAAAAAGTGCACGGGCTGATTAATAGCCCACTGTAGCCCTGAGAAAAATCACGGTAAGGAGTCCCTGGTGGCTGAGGCTCACCACAATGAAACAAACATTTTAGAAGGAAACCAACAAAAAATTAAGAGACCAGGAAGCACACAGAGAGTGGTATTCGTAAGTAGCAATATTCTTCGAAAAGAGGCAACTGCTGAGGTTTTCAGTGGTGGAAAAGCAATAAACATGATGGCTTGGAGGATATATTACAGATTGCTCTCTATTTCTATTTTAGACTTCTGGTCAAGACCACCACATTGATATGTTTTTTGGAGGTCTCAGTTAAATGCCTACACATACCTCTCCAAGTACACCACCAACCAAACTTGGCAGTTCTACTATGCAAATGCAATTAAGTAATGCCAGGTAGGTGGCCAAAGGAGGGTAAGAAGAGTCAGCATATATAGAAGACTTCATTTGCACTAGTGTGCAAGGAAAAATTAGACTAAATTAGTTCATGATGTTAATTTGGAATAACTTTCCCCAGTTCACTAGTTGACTTTCACCCACAGCATTCAACTGAAATGTTATTACTGCTTTTCTTTCCTGTGATAAGAATATTTCACAGAGATCTAGCAGTACATGTGTAATCAACAGAATGAGCTGAAACATTGCAAATGTTAACTCCTCAACTACAATAGAACTTAGAAGGTGAATAGTGAGAATTACACCAGTGAAAAACTTCTGTCAATTTCTTTGGACACGATTCTGAATTATTTGTATAACTGAAATTTTATTTGATGCACAAAACCTAAACTGCATTAAAAGGACAGGAGAAAGAAATAATCTACAAACTAGGTATTGGTATGTCCTGTCTTCACATGACTGCACAGGGCCTGTAAATAACATGAGCTCCACTGCTTGCTGATACAAACCACAGTAGATTTTGACTCAGTCTGCAAAATCTCCAACATACCTTGGCTGATGTAAAATTTCCGTATTCTACTTTCATGCAAAATAAATATTGGTGACTGTGTTCTTTGTTTGTGGAGAGATGTAGATAACAAGTTTGGATTATTTATAGTGGTATAAAATGTTTGACCTTGCAGAGCACCCATCACCAACTGATTGAAAAGCCTGGCAGATTATTGAACGTGGATTTGAATACTGTTTTTTGTCTCACCTGCAGCTTTACCAGGCCTCCCAGCTAAATCTGTGCTAGGAAAGGGCAAGAATTTCCATGTTTATTTCAACATTTGCAGCCTCATCACAAAACAGTGAGTTGGACTCACTTAAGTCACCTATAGTTCCAGCATCAAAGTTCATGGCATATTTCTTACCCATTTCCCCAGAGAATTCTGTTACCCTGCAACCATCTCTTCCTCCTGTCTCTTATTTTCTGGGTTCAAACTTAATTTGTTTGCTGCCTTCAAGGTTTGATGTGTGTTTATATATATCTATATATATATCTATCCCTGAACTTTCTTTTCCCCACATGTAGTTGAATTTAGTAAACACATATTGTGGATTTAGGTAAACTGAAATTCCTCTATGTAGGACAATACGGAAACGTTTTTGTTCTAATATTAACTGCCTTGTCCCCTCTCCCTTGTGCTTCTCCTTCCAAAATGCCTCCAACTACAATAAAGGGTCTCACATTAGTTTATTCCTGAGGGCTGCCTGACTGTATTTATGCCACTCAGCACCGCAGGTCATTACCCTTTGTGACAATGTCAGTATCAGCAGGTTGATGTTTAATAGAAGCTGCCGATTAGTATCCAAGATACCAGTTAACAAGACAGTTTCTTTTAATGGCTTGTACTGATGAATGAATTAATGAAATTCCACAACTTCTTTATGTGTAGAGAGTACTCGTGTGACACCCTTGGGCAGCACACAAACCATCTCGACTAATGTTTGTGTTCAGGCTGCCAGCGTGCCAAAAGACGAAACAGGCTACAAGCATGCCCTTTCATGTGCCATCTAGACAGCCCTGATGAAAACACCTGGGAAGATCCTCAGCTGGTGACTTCAGTGCAGCAGTAGTGGCCTACAGTCACTCCATGTATGACCCAGTGTTGACATTTAGGAAAGCTGGTAGAACAAAACTCTGGCAAATAGTCAAAATGTCCTATGGGATAAGACAATCCGAAGCACCAACACTGTGGGTACCAACACTCTCTTTTTACCTTTGAGATGACACTTTAAAGATCCAACGGTCAACCCACTTCGTTAAGTGTCCAAAAAGATACATACTGAGATGAATATACTGAGACAAGTTTGCTCTACCTTTAATTAGAAGACCATTAATATCAAGTGCTCAATTTTATTTGCTATCAAGTAAAGCTTCTGCTTTTTAAGGGCACTTGAACTTTTCTAGAAGCATGAGTACCAGCACACTATTAGAACATGAAGTAAATACGAACAGTGTTAACAGTATTGTTGCTCTTGAAGCCAGATTTGATAAGTAGGAAACACATTTGCATACATATCTACCACTTTGCATTGATATCAAAAGGTGCAGGTATACAATTGCGTAGCATCAAGATTTGGGTCACTGTACAAGTTACTGCAGTGCTGATACATCACCTTGGGTGTGCTGAGACCTTGCCCTCCAAAAGACAGTTTGGTTTGCTCAAATAATCAACTGAATAAAAAAGTAACTTTTCCCCAGGCAACTGAATGTATTACCAGAGACTCCAATCAGCCCTGTGCACTTTTCAGTGACACCTCAAATATTCAACCAAGATGCGCCAGGTGTTTGTAGACAGGGCACAGAAACAAAGTGCCTTAACTTAATTTTGGCCAGGACAATTGAGGGCCAACAGTTTATGTGTATGCAATAATCATACTGTTTATCTTTCAGTTGCTAAATAAAATTAATTCCATTTATCAGTCATGGAGATTATGAGACCTGAGATCCTGTGCATGAGTTCCAAATGAGACATCCCAGAGCAAGTTTGGAGCATGGTGAACCACGGGGATGGTACAACATGGTGTTCTGCTGCAACAGGTTTTGGCATTGGAAGGAAGAGAGCTGCACTAGTGCAGTACTGCACCGAGGTTAAGGCAGAGACACTGCAGCAGCACCACTTCCAACTGTGAAACTAGTTTATTTGGGGTCCACTGCAGGAATGTTTGTGTGGTGTTCCAATGTACTGTATAATCAAACCCCCAGACTAAAAGGACTATGAGGATGCACCAGGATGCATGTTTTATTGACAGAAGATCATAAATTCTTTGCACAAACTATCAAGCTACTGTCTGCCACTTTCTGTCCTTCTCTTTCTTCCAAAAGAGAGAAAAGAGAGAGAGTAAAACCTTATTGACTCAAGTCTTACATTCACTATTTGAGGATAGTTCCTTATACAGTCACCAGGTATTTGTTTGATTTATCACAAATTCATGAGGGTGTTTAACTCATGAACGGTCACGGGAATGAAGTTAACATAGTTTGTCTAACTGTGAAAGAAAGAGGAATTTGAGACTATGGGTAAATGAGAGACCACAGTCTACACTGGTTGAAAACAGCCGTTACATGTGAATAGCATGGGGGAGAGAAATAATACAGTGAGAAAGAAGATCTTGCTAATTTATTTGAACCCATGTATTTGGTGTATATTAAGGAAGAAATTTTTCACAATGAGGGTGGTGAAACACTGGAACAGATATTCCAGCGAGGTGGTAGAAGCCCCATCCCTGGAAACATTCAAGGTCGGGTTGGACGGGACTCTGAACAACCTGATCTAGTTGAAGATGTCCCTGCTTATTGCACACGCCTTGGACTATATGACCTCTAAATGTCCCTTCCAACCTAAACTATTCTATGATTCTATGATTTTGCTGTCTTTCTTAACCAGCCAACATGTACTTCAGGACGTAACACTCCATGCAATCAGCCCTTTAGCAGAAAGGTGTAGGACAGATTTGCATTCAACTAATTGATCAAACCTTAAGAATTACTTAATTGCCTTAATAGTTTAATTTTATTTGTCTCTAATCTAATTAGTAAAGAGAAGTGTGCGTGGAGGGGGGACTGATTGGTGGGGAGGGGAATGCCTTCATGTCTGCAATATAGAAAACCTTCCATTCTCTACACGACTAACGTAGTCAGTGCTGGATGTCAACAGATTACTGTTTCCTTCTAATTATCCCACTGCTTTGCTGGACTGTCTGTTCTTGAAAACTTTCTTTAAAGGCTTTAATAGCAGGCATTCATTTCTGCTACAGATAAGGTGAGTCTAGCTTTTTATGCGTAGTAATTTAATAGGAACCCACATCTAATTTAATAGATCCTTTATGTCTCTGTCAAAGTCTGTTAACATTGATTGGTGCAATGTCTCATAGAAGTCAGTAAATACATTAATCTCTTGAGAGCTTGCGACAACAATTCCGTTAGCAGCATGAGCAATACAGATGGACAAACCATTACTGAATAAATGAAGAACTCAACTGAAAACTTATGCTAAACCAAGTTTGAAAACCTATGGAAATCAGGGCATTACTAACATTCCCTGCATCAGTGAATACTACTAAATCTGGACCAGAACTACTGAAGTTTCAGAAGTACCAGGCTGAATTAGTTAGTGTGCTAACACATTTTATTGAAGTTTAATTTACAAGCACTCTCCCCGTATCAGGAGTCCAACCTGCACAGGAATGGACATAAGATAAACAAAGTGAGAGAGACCCATCCTAGCTATTAAAGCTGGCCAAGAAAACCAGGTACGAAACCTCTTCATGGTGCTCAGACAGAGGACATACTAGATGCATTTGTTACTCATTCACTTTTTTGTCTGTCCACACTTTCTACAACACTTCACTTTCTGAATGTGACAGTATGGGAAACAGTGCATGGAACTTACTTACTTCCTACCGGATGCTGAACATCCACAACTCCAACTGCTTTAAGAAGCATAGATTTTTTTTTCCTCTAAAGAACTGGCCATCACTGGTAGATGTACATTAATACAAAGAAGAAGATTCATGTAAATATTAATAATTAAATATAATTGTTTCCTTTTCATTTCAAAGCCAGCCTACAACAGAGCTTGTGTAGGAAGCAGAAGGAAAGTATCATGGCAGGAATATCAGTGTATTTTGGATGCAAAGCAGAAGCTTATCTGTTTTACTACTGCAGCACCAGAGAAAATCAATTTTGACACAGAACTGCCACTTTACAAGCAAATAACTATACTTTCCAATAACCTAATCTGTGCAAAGCCTACTGAAAATTCCCTAAAGAACCAGTAGTTAAAACCTCCATTAAATCAAAGGGTTTAATATGGGAAGGGAAGAGAGGATGCAGTTTGACTTGGGAATGTAATGGACTCAGTGGGGAAATAAATATGTTGTTTTATGTGTACAGTTACAGAATTTGAGAACACAGCATTCATTTCAAAGGGAATTCTCTTGCTGTGCAACTTATTCCTAAACAGATGTGATTTTTGCTTATTCAAAAACATTTAGGTAACAATTACAGCATAATAAATTATAATTGCCATCATCTTCCAGCTATGCTATGACTTCTATGCAAACACAAAGAAAATGTAATTATATAGAACTGTAAATCCTATTTTCAGGTAGCTTAGAGCACTGACAAAACACTTATTTATGTTACTTAGAATGAACAATATTTTAAATCTTATCTATAAAAATGAAAAGGCTGTATCTGTCAAGCAGTCTGTCAGACTGATAAGGTCTGTCTTACACAACTGCTGCTCAAAGAGGGGCCTAACTCTAAGGAAGTTAATTATCTTTTGGAAGCTTTTATATTTGACTCTTATATTAGGAGTCTCTTTAAACTAGTTTCTAAGCTGACATTTTAATTAAGCAGGGCATGACCACTGTTTGAATGCTGAAGAAAGATAAAATAACTAGAAATTGACTGAAAAACAAGATTTTCAAGATTCAGTATTACAAGAGGTCACACATGAACCCAACACTTTGTATGAATATAAATCATCCTACAGCATTTCAGAGAACTGTAACTTAGGGGTGGAATCCTATGAGATAACTCAAAAATAATCCTCAAGAAGACTGCAACTCTTTGCTAAACTTTACAGAGGTTTACTAAACTTCAGCAGTATATTGCTAATTTCCTCCGCATTTACTTCTGTAGCATTAGAAACAAAGTTCAGTGTTTTATGCTGCAAAACTCTGTGTGTCAGGATCTGCCATTTATTTGTTTTTTCCAGTGTCTCCTGATCTGACAGTTCAGAATTTAAACTCACACTCTGGTTAGTAGTACACAATGTTAATGTTGTACTTGCTGCAAATTTAAAAAAATGTTCCTGTGGAATGGCTAAGTCCATAAACGGCTGTCAAAGATTCTTTCATGTACTCATCAGATTACAGCGAGGTGTGCATGCTCAAAGACTAAGCATGAGGATGCTACAGGGGGTGCCAAGGCTGGGAAATCAACATGACCAGGAAGGACCTATGAAGTACTGAAAAATTACCCACAGCATAACAGAAGACCATGATGCTAGCAGGAGTTCACCATGAAGAGACTCAAGGTGCTGCTTACAAAACTTGTAGCTAAAGAGCGTGTTTGAGCAACAGGGAGAACTTGATTTGGTGTTGAGCCACCGAAAAATCAAAGCATATTCATCTACAAGGAGATACAAGCCATATGATTCTGGAGAAAAGCCAGTAGCTCCAGAAGGGACGTAGAGACTTCAGGTTTTTCATGAAAGACTAAAGAGTACTCCAGAGTGCTGAAACACAGGCAAGATATGTATGCAGGTTTGCTGCCTTGGCTCAATCTGTAAACTCTTTTCCTTTCTCTCTCCACTATGTAGCAAGGTGGCTCAGGTTCCTGGAAAAAACTTATGGGTGCCTGTGCTGTGAGCTTGCTCTACATACTAGAAAAGGTAAATTACAAAGCAAGAACTCAAGCCTTGAATGAGTTTCTAGGAAACATCCAAGAGGAGTTGGGGAAAGCTGAGGAAATAAAACTAACTTCAACTGAAATGCAGATCTACCTTTGGAATATCTTTCTAGAGGCCCAAAGCCAATAACTGACGCCAGGCCAGCCCTTGCAAGAGAAAGGAGTATGGGATGGAGGGCCCCAAACTCCTACAACATCCTGCCAAATGTCGGCCAGGGCAGGACAACCAGACCCCTCACAGTAAGTCTTGATTATACAAATCACAGTATATAAGAACTACTAGCAGGACTCTTCAACCAAAAAGAAACAAAATATAAGGAACAAGATTTAATTACTGATTTTTTCCATTATTATAACCTGACAATCTCCCTTTCAACAAAAAGAGACATTCAACATTGTAATTTCAATTGCTAATACAGTGTTCCTACGAAGACTAAAACAACCAACCACTGGAAAGAAGCAATTAGCCATTGAACTTATCCGGACATAATCTTGGTAAATATTGAGTACAGCCTTCCAGTGTGTTAAAAAGACACCAAAAGCCACAGCACTAGTGAATCTGAAGTTACTACAGTTACTGAGTATTTGAGCCAAGTGTCCAAAGAGCCTCTATTATGCTGGGTGGCTGTTTAAAGCTCAGGTTGTTCCTTCCTCTGACTATAAGCTGTTCAGTCAGGACTATTGCACCAACTCTGAGGTCTGCACTTGATAAGAGGTAGCAACAGCAGGAAGCAGTGAAAACAGAATTCAGATAAAAGGAATTTGAAAGGTCTCACAAGCCAGTTTTGCTCCAAGGACTCATTCTTTGGAACAAGTTTTCACTGCAGGATGAGTACAGTTATTCCATCTGTCCACTACCCTCTTCTTTCCCTTCATTATTTAAGAATAGGTGGAAAAGATCAGTGCTGACTTACTTGTATTTATGCTTTGTTACTGCCTTCTATTTATGCTGTATTGCGATATTACAGTCTTCTAGAGGCTGATTGGGAATTTTATGACAAAACAGTTTTTTTGCCAGGAAATAACAACTCACCAAGACAAATTTGTTTCAGAGGTGTCAGGTTCAGCAGCATGTTGCTGGAATATATTTCTAAGACTCAGAAGGTATTTCTGGTCGTAACTAAGGAGAGGTACAGAATCACCTCTAAGCCTAGTGGCTGCTGCGCTTACTTTAAAGCTAAAAAACCCAGTTCCAAGGCTACCTGTACCTCCTAAATGGCAGGGAAGGGCACCAGATTTTGACCTGCTTTTTCTGGATGCTGCTGCTGAAGACACATTTCAAAAGTTATGACTGAATTTCATCCCAACTTGGAACAAGAGCATTTTCAAAGCCTTGACAATTTTTAAGAGACAGAAAAAGCATTACCTACTCATCCCATCTCTGTTCCTTTTTTATATAGAATAAACCCTTCAACAGACCAACTATACTCTAAGGATTACTGTGAAAAAGCTTTTTATTTCCATGCTCATGTTATGAAGAGTTATCCTTCAGCAAGAAGTTAAAAATCACCACCAATCCTCCAGTGTCACACTTCCTGGTGACTCTCTCACACTAAAACATAGGATCAACCACTGAGACTGAAACTGAGAACACAGACAGGCTGCGTAACAACTAACAACTTTACTATATATATATATCTTTTCCCCTACTGCTAAAGAAATTAACCCTAATACCTTTGCTAGGCATCACTAAAGTGTTACAGCAGTTATGTTACAAATCAATTATAAAATGCAGCTTCAATTATAATTAACCAAACTCTTATAACTAGTACCACTTTGAAGCCTGATCCTGAAAAAAAGGAATATAAATTCTGTATTTATTTAATAAAGAATAGTTTTCATAAACAGAATGGGGGTTTTCTTTCTTTTTTAAAATAATAACGGGATTTTTAATGTGCTTCAGTAAGTCACAATCCATATCTATGTCATGTGATATGAAGTCTATGCAATGTGATACGCAGAAACACCACAACTTTGAAACACTTTTCCAGAAAAATACAGAAACAATTCTGAGACCTAGAAAAGGTCATCTGACTGTTGGACTTTGGTCCTCCCCAGTGAAAGAGGGTTTGTAACATTCTGAGAAAGAAGCCCAAGCTTCATCAGTGACAGGCTGTGACGGTCTGACAAATTATAGTCAATGTCTCAAACATTCATTAAAGAACTTTGATGGAGAAGACGGCCTCTGTAAAAACACTGGAGTTGTGTGAACAGGACAATGTGGCTGGAGAAGAGGGCCCCAC
Source organism: Pandion haliaetus (assembly GCA_013401275.1). Classification (NCBI taxonomy): domain Eukaryota; kingdom Metazoa; phylum Chordata; class Aves; order Accipitriformes; family Pandionidae; genus Pandion; species Pandion haliaetus. The sequence goes on along the minus strand of VYZV01043337.1, from coordinate 95,540 downwards.
AGAGGGTGGGACTGCACTTCTCCAAAGCCACAATTCCTTATCTTAAGTGACCATGAGAAGGAGCACAGCGTATGTGCTTGGAGGAGGGGGCCCCACGGAGGATGGGACCATGCTTCTATCTTAAGCGGTCATGCCAGCAGGGAAAGAGAGGCAACTCCCCAATGAACTCCCCCCCAAGCTCACCGACCGATTCCAGAGAACCCCAGCAATGTGAACTGTGCATGTCGAGACCACCGACTAACACACTATAAAAGAAGGAAGAATGAATGCTCGGCGCGCTCCCTCCGGAACTGGATCTCTACGCTGGCTGGACCAATGCTGGACCCAGGACTGGTGAAACCATTTTCTTCTCTCCTTTCCTTTTCTTTCTGTCTTTCTTTCTCGCTCTTTTTCCTCTCTCTTTTCCAAAGTCCCTACACCCCATCCTTTGAAACATAAACCGTTGACCAAGGCTGAGACTAGGAGTGAATCTAGCCGCCCCTGGGCTCCAATTTGAGAAGGAGTCCAGAAAGCAAGGGGGTCTGCTCTGAACCTCATGACTCAATGGGAGGGATCCCCTTCTGACACAGTTTCATGTTCCTTTTTCCACTTCTTTTTCTACACCTCCCTTCTCTTTTCAAACAGTGGCTTAATGACATGATGCAAAGTTCATATTAATACTTGTTCACTTGTACTTGGGCAAGGTTAGCTAGGTTGAATAAATGTTGATTGTTGTTTGAACTCCCCTGGTGTCATTTCACCTTAATTCTGACAAAGGAAATCCAGGAACCTGAGTCGCTCCAACTTTGGGACGTGACACAGGCACTCAGGATGCCAATCTGTCTGCAGATGACTGAACTGCTTTGTGAATTTTTTTCTTAATAGAGAGCCAGGATTGTCTCACAAATGTGACATGCTCCCACTTTGTCTCATCCAGGAAACTGCACATAAAAGAGGTTTCATGCCTTACATATCTTTTTCATGGAAGACTTACTTTAATTTGAGCTAAAAATTAGCAAGTTGCTGAGTACTCTCCTGAAGAAGACAACCATATACTTGCATCCCAAGCTTTCTAAGGCAGTATTTCAGACCAACCTGAACTTCAGGAAGGAATTGTAAGGCTGCAAAAGGGATACTGTCAAGTTTAGAGCTATTCTATCAGCATGAATTTTAGATAGAAATGTTGCTTTTCTCAGAGAAAGAGCAGCAGGCAAAAAAGGAAGGAACTACCATCACTGACAAAATCCAGCTGTCCCCCATCAGCAGCTAAGGTTTCCCTTTCCACCTAATCTTTCATCACTTCTTTTGTTTCCTTTAGAAAAATATTTATCCTTAACAAGACTCCTGGGTTGCATTTAACTTTCTACTGAGTAAAATGAAAATCAAGTTCACACTCTACTTAAATATTTCAAGGAGAAGAGAGGGAACATGGTGAAATCAGACAAACAAAAAGGTCTTTGAAAACCACTTATTTTTCTTAAGACCTTGGGGAAAGAGTTGAACTTACAGGAGTCACAGAGTGAAAGAAAACATTTTATCAACTGGGCCACCTGGCACTCTGTTTAATGCTTTCAAAAACCAATAGGGCAGAATGACTGTCAGAAATTCATTTAAACAGTCTGTTAATTTTGATTTTTTACAAAAGGTTAGTAAACAATGCATTTGAAGAGCATAGGATTTAATGGGTCTGCTCTATTTTAGAGCTACAGCAGAGGAATCCGTTTTCAGGGTTGGAGAAGATTTGCAAATGGTCTCAAAAAGGTGGGTTAAAGCACGTTAACTAACCTGAAAACTAAAAAAATCCCAGAGAAATGGGGTTAATCTAGAACACTTGGAATTTCATCAAAACCCAGGACCACTGGGCACAGCTGTAATACTAGTGAAAGACAACAGAATATTCTGATTGCCTCCTGTCTTCTGTGGTGTACAAATGCATATACATACTCCAAAAGTGGCACATAATGGGACATTGCAAGGTCAAAGCCAGGTGCCTGCCAGTCAGTAATCAGGTGGCCACTTCAAACTCCTTAGAACATTCCCTGTTCAGCTACATGTATAGTTTAGTGCTGTTAGATGGCAGAAATGCTTGCAGTGGCAACTACAGGAAACAGTTCCTCTGCAAAATTACACCTTCAAAAAATTGCTGTATACATTTTTAATTTGTTCTTCTGATACAAGTTAGGAATCACATCAGGAATCGAAGTAATACAAGGAGACCATATCATAAACCATGGTAATAATCTCTGACTTGGAAGGACCAGGAAGTTTTTACTCTAGTCTGAAATGTGGCTCTGGCATTAGGGAGTTTAATGCTGCCCTGCATTTGGAGTTTGTCTTACAACCTCTTCCCTTTTAATGTATGTCCCTCATTTTGTTCATCTGCTTCATTTTCTGACATGTCAGCATCCTGCTTTAGATCTTTAGTAGATTGAAAGGTGTGCCCTGTGGGTTACACTCTCTCTAAATCATTCATGATGTATTACGCTTGGCTTAAATGACTGAGTCTCGACTGAGTCTCATTTGCACAATTGCCCTATTAATTTACTCATCATTGATTTACACCACTTTTGCTGGAAACCCTCCACCAGACCTCTATTTTACATGTGCTCTCAAAAGCTCCTTTCCAGTCTTTTTCTCCCCTATCATCTTCCTTGTCTCATTTCTCTTCCATTTGTTGTCATTCATCTATCTCTTATCTTCATCCTCCCTCTCCCTCCCACTGTTCTGTCTTCCTTCTGTTTCTTCTCGGTTCTCCTCCATTTCCCCCCTCCCTGCAAGCCTACCTCCTTGCTTCACAGCAGTTAATAAATGTACCATGAAAGGCTAGAAAACCCAGAAGACACAGGTGTAAAGGAATGTAAATAAATCAAGACACCTTATGAAGAAGAGCAACAACTGTGACTTGTTTTTGGAGAGTTCAAAGACTGATGGGTGACTATCATTATCTATGTTATAGTACTTTACTATGTCCTTGCATCTTTTTGTCTTCCTGAGAGGAGCTCAGTGACTTAGTTCAGATTTTATGGTTAGTTTTCAGCCCTCTCAATATATCACATGCCCCTGGACTGGTGCCCTGACTACCAGTTTGAATACCAAAGCCAAACACTTCCATCTCTTCTGTCTTTTTCTAAACAGTCAACAAACTACTTGGATTTGATAGCATACATATAAATGTACATGTATACGTTCTAAAATACAGACAAATGTAACAATATACTGGAACCACTTTCCAAGTCTCATGTCTGTATGCTTTGTGTAAAAATAAATAAACAAAAGCAGTTGTTTCTAAGCTGAAAGACTCATTCAGTGTTTCTTTCATTCAAAATTTCAGCAGAAAAAAGGGGCCAAAGTGCAGAGGGTTAGACAAAGAGGACTACAAAGATTTACATATTCATACTGGATAAATGAATAACCTGACCCTAATGCCACACTCAACAGGGCAAAGACAACAAGGAGAGAAAAAAGTGTAAGAGGGAGAGGTTAAAATATCAGAAGACCCCAAAGAGCTGCAAGCAGACATGAAGAAAATGAGCTTCTCACTCTGGTAAGTCAGCCACAGATGAACAGAGTCTCAAAATGTCCTTAAAATGCCTGGCCACCCTTCCAGCAAAGACTCAGAATGAGTGCAGCACAGGCTGGTGAAGTCTGAGAGTCTCACTGGTGAAATAACACCTGACACGTATCTTCAAGAGACCAAAGGCAAAAGAAAACCCTGCATATGAACATTAGAGCCTGTTTTTATTCTTGGCAGAGACACAACACTCGCTTTAAGTGCACTGCTTATATCTGCAATAAATATAAAATAGCTACGGTTATGAGTCAGATTGTTTGCTTGAAAGAAGAAAATCTTCCTCCCCATACAAAAAACACTAGAAGACCAAACTGACAACATTCTCCACCTCCTAAACCCAAATTAACGGCTAGGCTGTGCAGCTATGAGCTGGACAAGTCCACAAACTTTCACTGCTTGGTTATTATCTGAAAAATAGCATGTAACTACAAAGTAATGACAGACTTCTAGAGATAATATGCTGCAATAATATACTATGTGAAGTTACCCATTTTATTCTCAACCTAATTTCCATATAGTTTGCAATTTTAGGATTTAATAACGTAGTTGAGAAAATACAAATTGCTTGTATTACCCACATATTTACATTGAACTGTACGTACCATGTAATTACAGAGTCAATGGTTACTATAGAATTACAGATTTTCTGCATAGTTCTTTGTCTCCTCCTATGTAGGGTGCCAAAATATTATTTCAGTATAGTGAAGAATAACCTATAGTGACATGAAAAAAAAGAATGAAACTCCTCTCTTAGGATCTCTGTCTGGACAGCATAAGGGAAACATAAGCAAAAATCTCAGTTCAGAAGCATCCACCACCAATTGGTCCCCAAAGTCCTACAAAAGACCACTCTGCAGTTTCTGATTAATGTTATAGACCTCCACTGAAAGCGTTTTTATACTGCTGTACCTGAACTGCTGTCCAAGAAATTGACTGATTTTGATTGACTTGTCCCGACTTGCCCTCTTTTTGAAAAATTAAGATGGCAGCTTGCCAGTTCCCTTTGAAGGACAGTGCTTATTTTTCATTTTCTTTACCACTTTTAAAAACACACAGACAAGACTTACATATGGATGGCTCCTCTCTGATGTCTGAAGGTTTGAAGTTTGAAGGTTAGAGCTAATCTTAGCTATGGCATTTTGAGCTGAATTCAGAACACAATTAATTTACAAGAAAATGAGCTTTACTAAGTGATTAGTGAAACAGAACATTGTAAAATGTAAAAAAAAATACTATTTGTATAAAATTAAGAGAATTATGATCACTAAGAACTGTAAAATACAATGACAATGTGCTAAGTATAGACAGCGGACTGTCAAAGCAGTGAAGATTATAGAGGTCTAGAAGACAAGAAACCAAGTTATTATTTCTGCCATAATTGTGCAATATGACCTTGGGTAAGTAATTTTTTGTTTACTGGTGTTAAAGATTTGAAGGAGGTTCTTGAGATGCAGGCAGGCTGTATTGTGGCGTGCCAAAGTACCTCAGGGTAATGCTAGCTATTAGAAAACATTTCCTCTACACTAACATCCTGTATTACCAAATTTCAGCAGTTCATTTGACTTAAACAGGCTTGCAAACTCCTTCCTGGGTACTGCTGAGCTTACATAATGGGATGCTGAGAACTATCACAATTGCTGGGTATCCCAATTGTAAGAATTTCCATTTCCCCAGGAATGGAATGTTGTGTTTGCCAGTGATCCTGAAATCACCTTCAACAACAAACATTCAAGTAACAAAGAAATAACTTACTACAGCTCAAATAGTAACATAACCATTGGTATTCGAGGGAGAGATACAGAAAAGTATGGTTTTATCTGTCCCCACATGAACTCTATGTATTAAATCAGCTTCAGAAGACTCCCCTCTCTCTCTCTCTCATCCATGTAAGAAATTATCAGGATGCTTACATAAGCTTGTGACTATGATCCACTCTTGAAAAGAAACTCTCATCTAGAGCAAAGAAACACCTTGGAAGAAGAAGATTCCCAATCAGGATGCAGTAACTTACTAATGACATCATGATCATCACAGCTGGCTCTGCCCATTACCAGATCAGCTCATGTGACCTGTTTCCTTTGGCTCATGCAAAGATACAAAACACATTTCAATGGAATGAGGCAGAGCCCAAATCACAGAAGTTAAGCTCACTTTCTGGTTTTGTGCTGTTCATTCTGGGCATAGTAGGACAGTGATAACAGACCTAGTGTAGATCTTGCCAGTACAAACATCAACACTTTTTTTTTTTTTTTTGAAGATATCTGAGTATTTCAGAGTAGTTTTCCTGGGTCAGTGCTTTGTTTCAAGTGGTCAAACACGTCTGACCCAGTCTTAGGAGGCCCAAAGTTGGATTATGTAACATTGTACCTCAGCCTCATATACCCAAACACTTTCTAAAATCCCCTTCAGAGTCAACCCTTGCTTGACAAATTTCTTCCGATTCTTCACTTAATTGAGAGAGTAGCACTTGAACACAATGCGATAAATATAACATGCTTTGGGTATAGCAAGATGGAGCCTCTTCCTGCCCAAACTCCAAAATGATCCCGGTAATTACTGTGCCAGTACTCCAATAAATTATAAACTAATCATTAGTGTGTTGTGAAATAAGCACTCCCTTTTACTTTTAAGGGCAAGGACCACCCACCAGTGTATGAAAACTTTATACACTGGAACATACTTTATATGAAGTGTAAATCAACAATTATATTCTGCACAAGAATGTAAATTAGAATGCCACGCATTGTTCTTCATCAACACAACAATTCCCAAGCAGCTCCGAGGTGAAAAGAGAGCTGGGCTGAATAAACCCTCTGCTGGACTTAAAAAGATACCATGCAAATGAATCTGGTTTTCTCCTTCTAATATTCAACTTACACAACTGAGTGACTTGGTTGTTACCTGCAGAGATTATTTTTCATCTTTGTTTTTTTACATAACACCTAAACCAGTAGGATTCCCGTTTCAGTTACACCTTTTTGGCACTGTATGTCTAAATAATAGATGATTTTTGTTAAAAAGATCCTTAATGTGTTTAAACAATTTGAGGTATACACTGCCCTCCTGGGTCTTCCACACAGATGGATCTTACCTGCAGAATATTTTAAGTTAAATAAATTTTGGAGGCAGTAAAATAAATGGAAATCAACACAAACTACGGCCTTTTGTTAAAGTTCTTAGACACTTCTTACAAGATCCTCTTTTCGCAATTGATTGTAACATTGCCAAACTTCAAACCATTTGGGCTGAAATTTTCTATGCCAGGTGTCTGCCTCAGGCTGAGTAGAATGTGAACATGTAATTAAAGGCTGTATCATAATGCATACACAGAAGGGGGCAAATTAAGGTTGAACAGGCAACCTTAATTCTCACATTTCTTAACTTTCACAGGCTTGACTTTGCAACCCTAATAATGTAGCTTTTTGTCTGCAATATTAATCCAGAGCTATATTAATTTATAGACATATCCCACTGAGGACTGGATATCTCAGTGGACTGGTAATAGGATACAGAGCCTTTCACCTCTAGGTCATTGGTTTAAATACAGCCTACGGCTGAGGTGATGAGAAGTTATTACCACTGACCAGCTGTTTGGTGGCTTACCTGAAATGCACTGGTGGTCTGAGTCTCTGCATACAGGTGCCTACCTTGTACAAATCACCATTGCTACTCATACCACCCATAATTCTCAATGGTGTGCCAGACCGTCCAAATTGTAGTCTTAACTGCCTCACATATATATGGAGAGTCTTACTCATATACTGTTCTTGAGACTACTTCTGCAAAATGTGGTTCCAGATGGCTTCTCTTGGAGAGAGGGCTGACATGGGAATATTCCCTTCCTCAAGGAAGACCCCGGATGGACGACTGAAATACCACAGTCCAGCAGAGCACAAAAGCACATGAGTAATTACACTGACAATAGTGGTGCTATTCATACACACAATACCAAAACTTTAAGTGCAATATTCAATGAAGATGGAAAAAGCCAGCAATGCCACAAACTGAGCAATGGCTGGGCTTCCATTAAAAGAAGGACATTCTGAAAATTTGCTCAGTGATACTTCTTTTAGGAAAAATGAGTAAGGACAACGTGAAAATTTAATTTAGCCTGTCTGGTGCTGGGAAACATGAAGCACTCATATAACTTCCAAGTGGGATCTTCCAAAAACAGGGACAGTCATGCCCGAAGGAGGAAAGTTGAACTGCTTCTTCCAACTGCTGAGGCTATGCTGGAGGGAGCAGAGCTTTAGATCACACTGAGACCTTGTAGCAGACATTTGTTGAAGGAGCTGCTATGCAACTTCCCCACAACGCGAACCATAATCCTCACAAACTGCACAGCCCCCTCTGCCCTCCAGTGAGAGGGCTTGCCATTTAAGCAACTAATTCCTTTCTTTTGGGAGCAGAGAGAAATGTTCTGCGACTGTTCTCGGTGGGGGGAGCACGGTCTGAAAAGAAAGGACTAAGCTACTGGCAAGAGTAATTTAAGGCAAGAAATCATACACAGAAAGTGTTCTTCAAAACTCCTTTTGCAGTCATCCCTTCACCATATTCCACCCTCTCCAGTCACAAGCCCTCCAAGCCCACGAGCTTCAACCCACCGTTTGCCTACTCTCATGATCTGAAAACATCACTCTTTCCCACAGTGCTGACACTGGTACCCAAACCAGATAAACCAGGCTATAGAGCCACAAAACTTATTTTCATCCCAATAAGAGTTTTTAAAATATTATAAATCACTTAGCTTTGTTTTGCTTTCCAGTTACTGCATTCATGTTCCTTTTGAGAGGACACATTAATAAATACTGCACCCTGATACTCTAAATGGTTTCAATCACATATTTTTCTGTATTCAGCACTCATACACCTCCCCTACTACAGTACATAAATGATATAAACTTCTCATCAATAACATAAAAAATTCATACTCTGTCTACAATGCAGCTGCTATCACAGGTTTATGTCAACAATCGTCCTTATTTTTAATAGCATAAATGTTTAAAGAGGTAGCAATTCCTGTAAAGTATCTGCAGGGATATTTAGAGCCGACATATGCCAAAACAATCCTGTTCTTATACAGGAGACATTGTTGCTCAGCAGGAAAACAATGTTTACCCTCACAAATGTTTACCCTGCTTTAGTCATTAAAATGCTCCAAATGGATGGCAAAGGAAGGGGAGCAGATGATGTTGTTCCTTACCTCACGGTTGGCCCTCTGAGCAGAGAGCGCCAACTCATGCATATTACAGCTGAGCTCTCTTGTACTGTGCACCTTGATGCCTGCCTCAAAAAATTATTTGCCATCTGACATTATAAGGCTTGGATTTGCTCTTTGCTATAAACATACAGGGACAGGTAATTTGCAAATGCTTTTATGCTTCATAATTCTACTGAGTAGCCTGTCCTTTAATTTTCTCTTTATCATTAACCCCCCCAACTTATCTTTCTGAGGGGTTCCTACCTTAACAAAACAATGCAAACCCTTTCTTTTAATTTCTTCTACTTGCTGCCAATTGTTTAAGGCTTTAAGCTGTTAAAAAAAAAAAAAGCAGCTTTGCATACAGGCAGCATAAAATATTTATTTTTAATCTAAGCAGGATTTCTTTACCTGCTGTGCAGCCACAGCTTCTGTTTAACGCTTGCTTTATCATCTGTGTGTCAAGCTGAAACTGTTTCTCTCATGATCTTTCATTCTAGCTTTAAAAAGACTCCTACCAGACCCCAGCTGACACATGACTTTTAACTCCCGCTTGAAATTTTCTTTCTTTCCCCCCCCTCACCCGAAAACCCACAACCTGGAAGTTCTTCACTTGAACAGATGGTTTATAAAAATCTGGGACATGCTCATATGATTGAAAATAGGACTCCTATAAGCAACATCTCATGTAACAATTACATGAACAGTTGGTCAGAATGGTGACCCAGAAACTGCCCCCATCTTTCCACGCTTGCAGCCTCAGTAAAGCATTTCCAGTCCTTTACTGGATGTCTGACCTTGTGCAGCCAGAGACTGTGATACAGCTAAATCCGCGTGAGCAGATTTCTACTGCTTTCTGCATGGATCCAGGTCCTATAGGAGGCCAATACACTGCTGTAAAAGCATGTCCCGATGAATACAATTTTTAAGGTCAAAGTTAAAAGTATCAAAAATACAAAACCAACTCTATGCTTCCCGTTTGTTTACTACATGAACACCACCAAATTCTCCCAGACTCTTTTCACAGACAAACTACTACATTTCACAAGGTGCAAAATCAGAGTCCCACCTGCTTGCCTCTAGGCTGGATCAAAAGTCTGCTGTTGTTCAGAAGAAGGAAAGCAGCAACCTGACAAATACCGAATATTCAGAGCTCCATTCAAGGACAACAAAGCAGTACATTTCTGTGATCTATAAAAAAAGGACTTTCAGGTCAAGTATCAATTTGTATGTAGCAAGAAATTTTGGTTTAGAGCAAATAAATTTCCTGTCCCAAAGCAGAAGCAAAGTCAGAAAAGACGATTGTGAAATATTTGTCAGCAGAATGCACTGTTATTGAACAGTGTTTCGGAAGTAACATTGCTTCTTTGTATAGGTGGACACAGCTGGAGGAAGGTACCTGATGAGCAGGACAGAAGAACATGACTGGACAAGCTTGGTGCTAAGAGGTGTTACGTTTGGGTGAGTTACAGGAAGGGGAGATGACAGTCGTGAAGCAATATCCAGAAGGGGAGAGTTGTGCCTCCGTAAGTACAGGAATTAAAGAACTCAACACCTTTGAAGACCTGGGCAGGACTAAATATGGATGGGAAAATGGGGCTGTGGCTTAAGACTTCTTAGGGAGCTAAGAAGGCAGCTGAAAGAAACAGTGGAGGCTTTCGATACAGTGGATGGATGAGACTGTAACCAGTACAAAAGTAAAAACCTCCCGTACATTCGAAGGCTAGACTGGGCCAAGGGAAAAAAAATAAAACAATTTTTTTTTAATGCACTCCATGCCAAAAAATTACTTGGTCTGTCCCTGGAAAGGTAGCAGGCTGTGCCCCGCTAAATAGCCAAGTGTGAATGACAAAGCAGTCCTCCTACAAGCCTCTTGCTCGTGTGTTGTTCACTGTGGTGTTGGGGAGGGCATTTCCCCTCTCGTGGTTACTGTGAGCAGCGGGTGACCACGGGGACCAGTCTGCACCGCACCATGCTAACTGCATCGCATGAAGTCTAGTTCATGAACATCTTGTCCGGGTGTAGGATTGGGGGCCCAATAATCCAACTCTTCCTCTCCCCAGTGCAGAATTTAAGATCATGCCAAAACCCACTGAGAGAACCCTGAAGCTTTCCCTTGGCTCTGAATAGGTGCAAGGGGCTGGTCTTTATTTAGTACCGAAACTGCAGATCAAAGGTAAATATCAAGTAGACAGTCAACATCTCCATTAACAAAATCCAAGCTGCCTCAGCAGCCACCAAACACTCATATCACAATTATTTTAAAACACTTCAAGACCTTACAAAACAAGGACTTAGAAGAAACACAGCACCATTTTAACAAGCTAAATTTCCTGTCACACACGGGCTTGATTCCTGTCAGTGTAACACTCATTTTAGTCTGATTAAGTTGATGTGATGAACTTCAGAGTTTAGACTGCCCTTGAGCCTCACATCTATCTGATCTTTAATTCTACTACCCGCTCATTTCTTGCTAAGCACACAATTCTGAGTCCCATTGGAACAGCCTCATTCAGGCTCTGCATCAATATGTTCAGTGCTGAATTCATTTCTGCAGGGAGCCCAGTAAATCTGAACTTTCCAAAATCATTTGGCCCCCATTACTAGTAAGCAGCGCTCTTAAATAGGTTGTAACTCCAGCTAATAGGCTCCATAATCATAGCTGAATTGAACAAAAGGGTCCAGTATGGGCTGCCATCAGTCATTTTTATTCCCAGTCAAATGCACTGCATAGACGGGAACTTTTTTTATACTTCTGGATGCTGAAACTAAGAAACTCATTTCACCTGAATGTAGTTTTTTTCTTAATAAAAAGTAAGACAAAAGGCTTCCAAGGGTATCCAGGACGTCCAGCACAGCACTGATGCAAGAGCTGGAACTGGTAACCTTTTCACCTTGCAAAATGGCAACAATCCAGAATATAAGGAGATGGGAAAAACATTAAGATGCAAAGCCCACATAATGAAAAACTGCAATGCTAAAAGACACATCTTCTGCTATTCAAAGAGAACTGACTGTAACTAAACCTAATGTAAAGGAGTTAACCATAGGACTGCTTACATCTTGATCACATTTCCATGAAGACAAGCTTTGTGATATTGTTTCATCTAGTGAAAAAAAAAATAGAAGCCACCATCTAAATCTTATCATCGAAATTGATAGTGTTTACTTAAAGCTTATTCCAGCTTTGCTGACTTCAACAGATATTGAAGTCTCCAATAAATCTATTTCAACGTTTTTTTACAACTCTCTTCTTTCTCAACATACACTCTGGCCTCCCTGATCTATATCAGTGGACAGAAGACCAGATTTTTGTTTATGAATATCTAGAAGTTTCATTGCTGTCTGCTGCAAAGCCTGGTATAAAAATGAATAGCAAGTAAATAAAGAAGAAAAGGAACTTGATTTATCTTTCTCTGTTCTGTGAGGCAGCAGAGCCAGTCCTAGCTGGCACTGTATTTTTTACATACGAGGCAACCTGCTACAAAAGGTAATGCAAGAAAGCTCCTTCTGCACACTGGAAGGCTCACCCTGCACACACCAACACTGCTGTTACCATGTGGACTTGCTTTTCACCACTGCAGAGACTGCAACTTCCTCACATTGCTCCAGGCTCTAATAAACAGTCAGACTCAGAGAACTCTTGGTGATTCTTTCACAGCCAAACACCGAGGGCTGGTCCCTGGCTGATGTCAACTGCTGTAGCCATGGCTTTAAATTTGGTACTTTTATCAGCACTCCTTATTACTTTGGGTGAGTGTGGATTAATAAACAGGCCAAGGGATATGTCCAGGTTACTTGGGCATATCCTATCGTTCTACCCCAGTATTGTATCCGAGGGGGAAAGAAAAATTGGGCAATTGGCAGCAATAAAGTGCAGGAAGAGAAAATCAGACACCTGTGTTTGTCAGAATTGGTGAATGCACACAGCGTGGAGCACCAAGTTTCAGATCTTTTGTAAAAGAACATACAGTACCTATAACTGAGGATATACATGCATATACTTCACTCAAAAAAAAAGAAAAAAGAACAATAAAAAAAGAACTGACAAATTTGTGAGGCTTAAATCAGGTGAGATAGTATAGAGGAACTAGATCAAATCCTCAAAACTGATTTTAAATAAGTAAACAAAAAGTTTAAGAAGTGAAAATCAGTCGTTTTACCAAATGACTAAAATGGTGATGATTTTCTCAGCCATAAAACCACAACAAAAATGAAGGTGCCCAATATTGGTATCATGTTCACTGGTTTAACGAGAGTCAGAATTCAACAGCAATCAGAATGGCTGCAAGTGATACAAAGTGGTACAAGACATAAAAGAACAAGACTGAGGTCTACTCAGTTGTGGAAGACTGCCCCAGGTAGAATATACAGGAAGACTGATGAAGATTTTAAATCAAAGCAGCACAATGGAAAGAAATCACTGCAGATGCTCTCTTCAGCTGTCCAGATGGTTCAAAACTTTTTTGCCCCCATACATATACATGAAAATGAGAGGAAGATTTGGAAACCTTCACATTCTACCATCCCTTGTCCTACTCACCACATGCCCTAGAACAAATCGTGCTCTTCTCTGTTCAACAGTAGCTTGTTCAAAGACCTTTCACCTTTCTCTCTTAAGACAATCCTCTAGATTGAAAAATCCCATGTTTCTAACCTTTTGACCTAGCAAGTAGCACCACAACTACTTTCCACTGTCCGGAGACCATACACAAGGAAGAGCAGAGGAGTTCATCATCCTGCTCTGTCTGGTGCATAGTGCTTGAAGTAGGCACTGTGGCACGCCTCAGCAGCAGGGGAGGAGGGCTTGTTGAACCCCATCCCCACTGCATGACTCACATGTGTGGCAAGGCCACATCTCCATGGCGTGGATGGAGAATCAGGTTCTCATGCACTTGGAACAAAAGTAAGTCAGGGACACTGGGGAGTCAGTAGGGGTCACAAAGGCAGCAGGGCTGTTGCTGCAGATGGAGGTACACTGGCCACGACATACAATTGCACAGACCCTTGTATAGATATAGCTAATGCTATTAGTGTCCTGCACTGATAATTACTAAAATATAACCAAAATTACTACTTCTTTAAAGCCACAATAAAGGAAAGACAGAACAGTACACTGATACAATTCGACTCAATTATTTTTAAACAATATGTGATGGATTTGCAGTCTGCCATTGCATAAAAGACAGGCTCATTTTCTACAAATGCCCACAAAGAGAAATGATAGAGCTCAGCACTATAGCATGGCATATTCCATTAGGAATTAAATCTCTTCTCTCTGATGGTCCCATCCACATGCTTATTGGACAGTCTGCTGCTTTTATCTACATTATTGTTATTAATTTATGAATGGGACTAGAATTACAGAAGATGAGTCTAAGGTGAGGCCACATTATAATAATAAATGAAGGAATGACTCCTGTTTACTTTCAAAATATTTCATAGCTAAAATGCTTACTGAATTTTTAACTGTGACATACTTCCTTCAGCTGGTTTTGGTTTTGAAGTAATGATATAAAATTCATTTCATCTCTTTTTCAAGCCTGACTCTTTCATACATAACATCAGGCATGTCATATCTGAGGAATTATTAAAATAAGACGAAGCCTGCTGTATCTGAGCAGAAAAGCTTCTTTGAGCTGGCGTCCTCAGGAGAGAAGCAAGCTCAATCTCATTAGTTGGTGCTGAGAAGGCGTCCTAGTCACTAGGTTCAAGGTGATGAAAGATTAGGGCGTTTGGCCTCAGCTCATTTTGTATGCAGCTCACATCACTCCCTGCCCGTGAACACGAAATTACATTGAACCTGGGGAGTCTAACTCCATTAATTTTAAATGGAAGATTAATTTAACAATATGCGGCAGATATTTGTTACAAACCTATCATGTAAAAGTGACGGTTAGCAATAAATTGTGGTGACTCACACTGGCCGGTGGCCCTGGCTCAAATAAATCAGAAGGCATTTACACATAATTGCTGTTTTTAAAGACAGGGATATGGGAGATATGTTTCTTTGATGAAAGATTGGGTAACTCCATTCAAGGAAACAGCAGCCAACATTAAAGCTACAGCATCTCTTTTGAAGGAGACGTTTTGTTTAAGGGCTTGTAGGACTGTAAAGCACAGTTATTGTCTCTCTTTTTCTGAACCTATGGTTAATTTTTTTTTTCTTAGATTAATCATTTTCATTGATTTTCAGGAAATGTCTGTAAGAACAATACAGAAATATTTTACATGACGTGAGGACAAGATGTGTGGTTTAGGAACATGGATCACTCTGCACACAGCACATGTGGGCTGTCACCTGGACTAAGGAGAAAATATGGAGTCTACACTTAAACAAGGTTAACTGTGGTCCAATTTTTTTCTGTCAACTTTTTGACTCCTGAACAACATACAGAATTAATAGGTGGCCCTTTTCCTGCCACTGTTCCTTTTCTTCTTGCATTGACTATGCAAAAGTATGGTCAAGTATGAAATGTCATCACTGAAAATACCATTTTCAGAGAAAGGAAATCGCAAACTCCATTGAGAATAAACAAAGCAGGGGGAGAAAAATAGAAGGATCAGGTTTGGGTGGGGTTTTTTTTCCTTATTGAGGCATAGATAACTACTGTGCTGCTCAGATACTCTGATGACACCCATTGCTAGAACAGGGCCTGTCTACACGTGAAACAAAAGCATCTTGAAAGCTAATGCAAGAGAGCAGAATTGGCTCCCTCAGGAAGCAGAATTATCCCATGCTGTTTTCCTTCCAGTCCAGGTAAAATGAGAACTTCTTCAGCATAACTTCTCTAAATACACATAGGCAGCAAAAAACACTATGTGGGACTGCACGTGTGCATATTTATTTATTTAAAGCTAAAAAATACACTGCTCATACTTTTCTTTCTGAACAGAAGACGAGAGAATAAACTAGACATTATACCTAGTAGATGTCAGTCAGTGTTTAACGCGCTGCTGGGAGATGTTCAGGCACGTTGCAGGGGAGGGCATCATATGGACTTAAACAAATCATTGTATCTATGAGGGGCTTCTGCAATCTGAGTAGTCAGAGGTAGAATGATACGGCTGAACAGAGAAAGAGCCCCTGCATTAACTCCCCAAGTACTGAAATATCTGGGATGGCTCAGAAATATGTACATACTAGCACAGTCCCCACCCCACTAGAGCTACGTTACTCCTGCTAACAGCTCCAGACCAGGTATGCACAATGGAAGGGGTGGAAAGGGCAGCAGGATTGTGTACTCTATGTCAAATATCTAACTGTGATTCAAGAGAAAAAAAGCAACGCACAGCAGAAGGAGAGGAGCTGAAGTGCAATTGAGAACACCCAAGTTAGGTGCCCAAGCAGATAAAGTGAATTCATCCATTCCCCATCTTCTCAGCCTTGAGTCTTTAACAAATGCCCTGTACTCCAAAAGCAACCAAAGAAATATATCTGTAGAGTGACCTCATTGCTTTAGCACACTACTGCAGGAAGTGCAATGTGAAGGTAATTTAAAGTCTCTTGACACTTGCTGCACTAGGAGGTGGGGAATAGACTCAAATAAACCCACCAAAACCAATAAGGTTAAGAATCTGACCAAAACCCAGGCACATATGTCACTGTGCTGCCAGTATAGCACTTGCCTGTTTATGGCCAACTGCAACAAAATATCCATACTGTTCTGTGCAGTTTGTTTTATCCTCTTCCCTTTTTCTACTCCCGCTTCCACTACCAATGGGACAAATAACAGTCTTCTCTGATCTTTTTGAGGGAGAATTATTAATTTTGCGATCCGCTAATACTTTTCCTTTGAGAAGGGAGAAAGCGTGGCGCAACCTTACAGACTCAGTACAGTTAAGTGAGGCCAATAGAGCATGAGAAACATGTCTATTTGGAAAGCATAGGTTGGTATTTCCAGCCCTGTCGTACTGTTTGGCTAACCAGACAGAAATCCTACTCCAATACTGGGTTTGTGACCATTTGTGGTTTGTAATTTTAGGATTTTAGATGTCTTTGGAATCGCTTATTCAACAGTACATAAAAATTCTAATTTAAAGCAGTATGGTCCCCCTGATGTATTCACATAGCTGTCCTCCCCCTGTTAACACCACACACCGCCCTGCCATACATTATCACCACCAAGCTTTATAAACTCGTAGGAACTGGATATTATCTTCATACAGATATAAACTATGGGATTGGGCTGTATGACTTAAGAAGAAGGATAACAAGATAAACTATTGTTCACTTGCTTTTGTATACAGCCATATCAAAACACTTGCAGAAACCAGACAACATTAAAATAAGGTTTCTCAGAAGCTCTTTTCCTCCCAACAAGACAGGCGAACGCTTGTTCTAAATTGGCCGCCAATAATCCTTTCCATATGGTGGAAAAAAGAAATGTAACCTCAAACAGATACTGGTAGGAGGGAAGAGCGTTACAAAATCTGGGTAAGTGACTGAACTGTGGGTATCGTGCTTTGTTTCCAGCTTTGCTGCTATGTGGTATGGCTGTGGGCAAGTCACTTTTATTTAATGCTTATAAATTGCTACAAGATCTTCAGATTGAAAGGGCCACTAAAAATGAAAAGTTGGACTGGCAGTTTACTGACTAGTCTGACCTGTAAATGGAGAGAGCTCACTCTGCATCAGCTAGTTCATTGTTTGCTAGGATTTACACCAACTGCATGCCACAGAACAGAGCTTTAGAGAGCAAAGAAATTCTCAGATAAATAAATAGCTCTTCACCTAGGCAAAAATAAATGAATTGAAAAAAATTACTGTTGATATTTGAATGAATAAGATTGATGCAGAATAACTACACAGAAAAAGAGCACCGTTGCTTTAAATTCAATGCCAACACCCTGGTTGCCAGCAATTGATGCCACTAACTCATTTTTGCACTTTAATGTTAAATTTCTTATGGGACCACATCACCTAATTAGAGGAATTGATAACTGCACTGTTCCATAATGAGGCCAATACATTTCAAAGTCATTAAAGATAACCAAGGCAATAAGTCTGTGTTTAAGCGGCGCTTCCTTAGATTTCACAGCCTGCATGTCGCTAGCATAGGAAAAAGCAATCCCTGCCTAGTCAACTGTAAATGCTGGGTTATTGGAATCTTTAAAACAGGCAGCAAGGAGAAAATTACATGGCCAAATCTCCTTTTTCCAGTTAATGAAGAATTAAGACTCCCATTTACCATATTAGAAGGTTCATCAGAGGTCTCTACTCTCCATAGCTTGTGTTTGACAGCAGTGTCAATTTATCTGAGTCAGAACACAGAAGTGCATGACAGTACGTCATTCATAACTGTCACATCTACTTATCTCTCTCATTGTCACACTGCTAACGAAATTCAGGCCATGTTTTTCTGTTCATGGCCTCTTAAAGGGAGAAGGATCCCCTTACCTCATCACAGCAAACTGACTGAATCATGGCTCTAAAACTAGTGTGCCAACAAACGGCCACACATAATAAGGGTAGATCATACAATCTTGTAGAACGAGGGAAGGAAAAAATAGCATTTCCCAAAAGCAGGCTTCCAGCAAGACTGTCCCTGGCTTCAGAAGTAAGAGACATTAGGTTTTGGTGATAATTGCTAGAGGGATGGATTTATTTGATACTCTACCTTGTGTCTGTAAGATGTGTTCAGGTACATTATGCATCTGAGTAATAAAAGCAGGGTAACTTTATTGAAAGTCAATGGTCAAACTTCTGATGGCTTCAAAAGATCAGGATGGATTTCTAGCACTGCAACAGATGAAGAAATCCATAAAATTAACATTATAGCATTTGTTATCTTGGCTAAGGGAGAATGTAAGTGGTCTATCCAAACTGTCTCGAAAGATATTCTGCTATAGGAACACGGACATGTTAAAGAAGGCCAGAAATTCTTTTCTACAAATCAAAGCATCCCACTAAATAAAAATAAATGAATCTAAACTTTAGGCACAACTGAAAAGGTAAGTTAATATTTAAGGAAGACACAGCAACAAAATCACCTGAGAAAACAAATGGAACAAAGCAGCATCAAGAGGAAGGGCTATGACTGGAAAAAACTGTCTGCATAAATATTATGAATGTACACAGCTGTATTGTAAAGCAAGAATGTAAGAAATAGTCATGTTTTAAGAAAGAAGCTTCCAGAATTGTGTCACCCTCTCCCCCACAAGAAATGTGTATCTTCCCTCTAATCCCACCTGTTCAAATAACCTAGCAGAGGGAGGGACCGACCCTGATCTAAGTAGAGCAATTCCTATCCTTAATATTTGTTTCTACTAATGCATCTTTCTAGAACATTTTAGATACAATCGTTCTGATAAACTCAGTGTCCCTCTTAACTACCTAGCCCCACATAACTCCACTGCTCCTGGATGGTGATGAGATGTAATCCATGCACCAGTACCCTCAACTGGGGAATCTAAAAAAAGCCTTTCCAGTGCCCTGCCCTGCAGGTCTAGCAAAGCCTTCTGCAGCCCAGAGGACAACGATGCTCAAGAATTTTTCTTCTAAATTAAGACTCAAAAGCACAACCCTTTCCTGCTATTCAATGCCGCCTCTATAGGAAAAGGACCCCTCAGTTACTGCACCACCAAACTTCTTGAGATCTATAGGACAATATGATTTACCATAGAAAAATATGTATATGCCTAAGAGTGCAGAGGTTAAGCAGGCACCATTCTGTATGTGGAACCTGGCTGCTGGGTTTTATGAACATGGAAACCAGGCTGTAGTCAGCACGGGAAGGAAGCACTGTCTTGCGTTTAAGGGCAAAATCATGATTTAGTCTGTTCTGAAGAAAGCTATTTTCCCCAATCAGAGACTCTAAAAATAAAACTGGAAAGTGGATTCACACCATAACATGAGTTTTCAAGAAATTAACACAGCAGGCTTCAGGTGCTAGGGAATGAAAGGATTTGAGAAATTCTTGAAGAGGCTGGTTGTATAAATTTGAGAAGTAGTTTCTCTTCTGAGAAAACTTTTCTTTCACAGTATTTCATAAGAGGGTTGGTCGGTTGTTTGTTCTTTTTTTTTTTTCACTAGAGCTATCATAATAGAGCAGAAGGAAAATGGTGCCCAATTGGATCAAATTACTGGTGAAACAATGCAAGTGAATGTGCATTTAGGTCTTCAGTTCTGAAAACTTCAAGAACTAAAATAGATTGCATGACCCCCTGGTAACTTCCACTAGAACTTATGGGTAAAAATTGTTTGCCTCAAGCTGGGTGAAATATACATTCAAATTCAGGCTCTTGAAGGAAATTATTAAGTAGAGCCATATTAGCTTTCTCTGAAGCATACTCGTTTTCTATATTGCCACTGTATAGACCAATTATGTTACCTTTCCATGCTGAGAAATGATTGTTCTGCTAACACAGTTCTGGTAAAAATCAAAAGCACTACATTTTTAACCTTGGGGGATTTTTGTTATTGCTGCTCCCTTGCTAGTTCCTTCAAATGGAAAACATCTTCCATTAATCTAAATGCAAAATTTGTTCAGCTTTCGAAAGTTACTTGAAAAATGTTAAGCACAAAGCAATAAACTTTTTATGCTCTTAAGACCACTAATGCTTTGAGCTTCATATTCATTTTGAAGAAATGAACATTTTATGGTTCACAGAGGAATAGCTACATGAATAATATCTGAGATTATAATGCATCTAGCAAAAAAAGATTAAGTTTATGTAAACTATTTAATCAGACGTGAAATTTTCTCTAGAGGATAAAAAATCCTGACCTTATTTAAGTTTACTTTAAAAAATACCAATATCACATTTCCACCAAGGGAACCCACCGATTTCCCCATTTATGTTGTATAAATATTCATGGAATCAAGGGCTAACTGGATACCACAGCCCCTAGGAAGCAAAAGTAACTTTAGAGATGTACGACATCTGCGTGGTCTTCCCATATAAAATATTTCATATGAAGTGTGACTGTAACAGTAGTGAAGGGGTTGCATATCAAGAGCCCATTATGGCCCTGAAGGTGATCAACCACTTCATCACAAGGGAGATTTTTCAGCAGAGAAGCTTCAGTTCACACCAAAGTCTTATTTTCATCCATGATTTCTAACATTTTTTCAACAGAGATCTGTTCTGTAACTGTCCTTTACCTCTTTTAGCACTACTGCCTGTTGAAGGATCTTTCTACACCCTCACATTGCAGTATTTTTTCCCCGGGTTTAGTAAAACAGGTAGTTTATCCCAGGAAGTGTCTGTCTAGAAATGTGTAGTAAGTAATTGTTTTATTAAAGTAATGCAAATGTGTGTATGCTTAAAATGTCCAATTAAAGTGGATTTTATGTAAGCTAAGGTAATTCTAGGGAAGCCAGATGATTTGCACTCAATTAAACTGTACCTGAATTTGGCCCTCATTTCTGCTGATATCCAAAGTAAAGCTCTTTAACTGTTTCAAATTAAATTATGGCATCCTAATTGTCAGCCCAGGTGCATTTATTTTTCTATTAAAAACCAGAAAATTAAGGAGCTTTTGTAAGTACAGTATTTTATGATTCCACTATGGGTTTTGTGTTCCATATAACACACTAATGAAAAAGCCTCATGCAGAAGAATCCTGAAAAATCAATAGGCTGGATACGAAATAGTAATGCAGCTTAAACAACAAGATGATTATGAATAACCTATTTTCAAGCATTGTCACTTGGACGTGGTTTGAGAACAAATGATGACCAGGCTACGGGGAGTGTGATGTGATTATTTTATTTAACCTATATTTGAAAGCACCTGGGTATAAACTGTCATATCCCTGTAACAGAGAATACCAAGCCGGTTTTGGAGGCTTTTGATTTTGAAGCAAATGTGAAATATGAACATTCAGCCTTTTCTTGCTCCCTTCATTCCAGCAAATTACCCACTCAAGTCAAACAGGTAAACAGAAGATACTCTACACTCTCGCCCCTTATGGATACGCATTACCACCATACCCTGTGGAAGTCTTCCTTTTCCTTTCTCATAGTATTCAGTTAGCTCAACAAAGAACTCGATTATAAGTTCAGTATCAGCTCAAGTGTTCACTCCCGCTTTGGTGGCACCTTGGACTTCTCCCACAGGGAAAAGTAAAAAATGCATGTGGATTCTCTTTTTCTTGCAAGTCCTTCCTACCTTGTACAATGTTAGAGAGATAATGGGTTATTTTCAGCAGGGAGATAGCACATCTCCCTTGACAATCTCCTGGCTAGTATAACTGCTAAAACCATGAGGTGTGGTAGGCTGATATACAGGCCTGTGCCTTTGTAAGGATTGCAGATGAATCACTTGCTAGCAAGAGAAAGAATCAGAGCTGTCTACAAAATTTTGTTGCATTAATAAGGGGGAAGATGAAGGAATGGCAAAACTGCTCAGAATGACACATCCACAAATGTAATTTTGAAGATTTTAAAAGCAGAGAGGTAATGAACATATTGGGAGGGATACATATTTGGGGGAGGGTATAGAAGAGAAAACAACAGCAAGACATTTTTCAAGAAAGTTGCCATAAAATTTGACATATCATTTGGATGCCATTTGAAATCCTTTTCCATTTCATGACCCTACCAGAGAGCTCCGACCATGCCACTCACATTGTACAAAACCCCGGCCATTTTGCTCAAACTCCCAACAGTACAAAATGGCTACACAACACGGCATCTGCCACAGAATGATTGGTATTAGGCATAACTCATTATTCTGACAAGAATCTGGCATGCAAGCAAGCGATCTGGCGTGAGAACTGATGAGATAAGGATTTGGCATAACCGCCGGTAGGATATGAATTAAGCTCAGTGTCAACACAATGCACATGGTTTCCTCTCCATGGACATGCCAAATCCTTGACACAATAATGAGTTATGCATGATGCCAATCACTGATTGTCAGTTCAATTGCACATCTCTTTTCTGATGCCATCAAACTGCAGTGGGATCCAAAGTTAAGAAAAAACTTTGCTGTGAGTTTTGGTGGGGGTGATGGAGGCGACAGCACACGCGGAGGATGAAGCCTGCTCCCCCTCACCCCTTGCAGGCCCACAGGAAGCAGGAGAGCCCAATGTGCAGCCATGGGGGATATATTTAGGCAACAAGGCTGAGAGTGTTGCATGTCTGAGTCTAATGAAACAAATTGCCTGAGAAAATGATCAAGCCAATGCCTGACAACTGTCTTTTTACATTAGACATCCAATCTTAAACACTCCTTTACTCAAAAACCCTGAAGTTCGTGTTTCACCTTGTGTGTGCAAGTAGCCCCTTTCATGTGGAAGGAAACATTCCCAGCAGTGGAGTGAAGCAAAACCACGTACATTGGCCGCATGGAAGGGAAAGATTATTACTTTCCAGTACCCTCTGTGGAATGGAAGGAGCAGGCAAGAGGTGCTTCTGTCAGCTATCACATGCCTTGGCCCTACAGGCTGCCAGCACGTCTCTTCTGCCCTGCATGGGTCCTTCACCCCAACGCCTCCTCAGCCCACGGCAGGTAACATCTCACCCTTCTGCCACAGTCCAGAAACTAAACACAAAATTAAAACCACTGCCTGCTCCATAGGCCTCCCCAGAGCCTGAGGGCTCCCCTCCCCTTCCCCATACCTCTCTCCCTTCAGGCAGGCACACTGCTGTCCCCCCACTGCTGTCTCCCCAGCCAGTGGAGTTGTGAGCCTCCCCTCTCTCTACAGGCCCCACATTGTCCCAGCTGAGCCTCCCACCCCGAATACTCCCACACACCTCCAGATATGCCCCACTGACCCCTCATCCTCACCCCCACAGCCCTTCTTAAGAGTCAGCACTGGCAGCCAAGTTTTCTCCTCCAGCCTCACCACCTGCCCAGCTCAAACAACAGGAAGCTGCGTGCCTCAGAGACAGGACCCAACTGCTAATCTTCCTAGACTTTAAAGCAGGAGCAATAAATTTAATCTGCAAAGGCCAATTAGAATCTTTTTATTTACCTCCTCCGTCTCCATCAAAACCCCAAAAGGCCAGTTTTTTGACCATGTGTTAAAGTCATGGCTGTCGTCATGCTGGCATCGACACCTGCCTTTGCTAACCTTAAGCAGGGATCCCTAAAAACTTCCACCGGCACTGTCAGAGACAGCACACACAAAGGAAATAAATGCATGACTTTCTGTACTATATCCTAAAACTTTACATAAACGGACAGAGAAAGGATGATGGTTGCCACAGAACTAAATTAAACAGCAGACAAACTAGGTTGTGTGGAAAGCGAGTTGGGCTATACTTGATCTTGTTATGTCTATAACACAGTGCCCTAAACTAAATTACAGTAGATAGAAATGTCTCTTAATATCTGAGGTTGCTTCCAAATTTATTAAAGACAAACAAATGCAAAAATCCCCTTAGTAAGAAAATATCATGTATTAATAAAATGCCAGAAAGTGCTGCATGAAGGCCCAGACCTTGCAGTCATTTACTCTTAACAGATTATTTAACTCAAAGAGTTTGGTGAAAACAATTCCACCCAAGTTGGGCTTTCCCTTCTTTATTTTACTACAATTTACACAGGCAGGAGAGTAAAATGTACTTTTTTTTTTTATGGTGATGGAGGACTCCCAAAAAATCTCTTTCCCTTTCCCACCTCCTCAAAAGATGTGTGCAGATTTTGGCAACTGTTTTATCCATTTTTGAAAATTTTAATTCATATCTAAAATGAACCCCAAACCTCCAGAACAAAAAAATAGTCTGAGGTTCAGAAATTCAGAGGCACATAATTTCTGTCTTAGAAAACACTCCGGTTTACTAGAAGCTTAAGTGAATCTAATCTTGTTATGAAAAGATTGGATGGCTTAAACAACCCACAATGGAAAATTGAGCCTTTTGCCTCTTGATTAAATATTAAAACTCACCCCAGGTTGATAGCGTTTGAAAGGCCAAAGCATCTGATAAATGTACGGTGACCCATGTGACCTAGGTTTCGTGGCCTCACCCTGTTCGCAATAGAGCAGAGCTTGTGCATCACACGAATTGCCACCAAATCCAGCAATCTCAGCCAAGAGGCCAAGTGCTGAGTGGAGCCTGGTCGACCAGGGCAAAGAACCAAGCCTGCGCATCCATCACCAACTTTTCTGTGGACTTGTGTCCTCAGGACAATTGACACAGTACCTTTTCTTAGTAGCTACTCAATGGGAAAAATAAAACATGAACAACAGAAGAGAATAAAAATAACGGACAAACTTTTCCCTGATGACATTTCCTGCTGCTCTGTTTAGCATTCTCTCTTCATCGCTGCCCTCAGCACAGCTGCTCCCGCATGCCCTTCCTCAACCTCTGTAGTTGTTATTGCTCAGTGCAACTACAGCATCAACATTGTCAAACAATTTTGCAATGACACTACGTCTCAGACAGTGTTCGGCCACCACCAACAAGTAGTGAGTAACCTGTGCTGACAATGCATTACAGCCCTGCCATAACCAATCACTGTCTAACTGAAGCAAAATGGCAGCTAAATTACAACAGTATATATAACAGCATGTTTATTAAATTGGCATAGCAGTCTGCTAAACAAAACAAAACAGAAGTGAGGATACTGGCAACATGAGTCAGAGCTACAAACCAGCAGTAATTTAAATGCCTTAATGTTAGATGAGATTTGGCAAAAGATTGGGTTTTAATTTTGTTTTTTAAATTTCAATTAAAAGCATCCAGTAACAAGAAGATGATTTAATGGAAAATTATTGCGTACAAGGAAAACAAATTTCAAGAAGAACTCCAAATGGGATAAAACATGGAGAATATTAAAAGGCTACATTTGACCTGTCAACATGAGAAAGTCCCAGAGTTTTTATTAAAAGAGGGCAGTAGGGAAGACAACCTGCTGTTTAGGGAAGCTGTATATTTAATTTTAGTGCTATAATGGCATAGCCCATGACTATAAGGTATTATTTAAGATCTGTCTTTCTATCTCCTTGGAGGGTATCACTGCACTTTCACAGTATGTTGCAGTTTGCTAGTCTCTGTACAATTTAAGTACTGTTTACTGATTATTATTGAGTATGGGACAAAATTCACCCTCTCTGGACCAATAAATATAAGCTTTATACACAGAGTAGCAAGATGTTTCAACTGCTGCTTGCCATCATATGATTCAATGAACATACACTTTAAGAAAATGGAAACAAAACAAAACAACCAACCAGAGTCACGGTTTATTAACACAACGTACTGCAAATCTAATTAAAAGTCAAATACGCAATACCCTCATCAAAATCCAAATGTTCTTTACAGAAACATCAAGGAAGAAGGGGCATACAGGGGACGATACCACAAAGGTAATCAGAATTCATCTTCTGGGACTCATACCCTATTACTCGAAGCTCATTATCAGTACTCTATACAGTAAAGCAACACCTAGAGACCACATCATTAGCTTCCTACACATGCATTACCCCATAGTTCGAAAAACTGTAACAAAAAGCCCCACCAATACACAAGAAAATTCAGATTTTTCATTCTGCATGATACAAGCCTGCCGAAGTTTTAAAAAGGATGCTATTAAACAAAATGCTATGAAACAGCTTGAATCTTGTAAAGGTGGGACTGACCCTTTCTAAATATGATTGTAGCCTAGTAATGAATGTAGCGTAGCTATTACACTGTTCTAACATCTAGATTTTGTCTGTAAATACTTCTTCAATACAGCCATGGTTGCTTCCTTTTTCTTTTGGATTTGGATTCTTTGTCTGCTGATCAATCCCTCTCTGTCAACTGGCAAAACATATTTCATTAAGTGACTAAACATAACTGACTACTCTGAAACACATAATCTAATTAGTTGAAGGAAAACAGTATCTCTTCTCTACATTACGTGTCCGAAAGAAAGACAGGAAACTTCTAGCCTAGAGGGAGAGAAGACATGAAAATAGAAATGGTTGCCTTGAGTTTTACATGCTATATAGTACAGAAATATTCTCAGTCAAAAGTAGTTGAAGAAAACAGCTACCACAATATTCAAGGAAATAAACAATACACCTCACATTAAAATACAGTTACAGAAACACAGGCTTACAAAATTGTCAAAACCTAATTCCAACCAATAAACAACAAACCATTCCAGGTGCAACTAGCACTTTCCTATTTTACTGTGACAATGGTGAGAAGAAAAGGGTTACTGAGCAAACAGAGGTAACTCTGCAAGATGGGAACGAAGGAAGTGGTTAGCTCTACAATACTATATTCCTTTCAGAACCCACCTTGCAGTACTGTATGACCTATAAAAGTCTGTGTTCCCATTTATTAGGTTTCACTGTCAGAGGTAACAGTGACAGTGACTAATGCGCAGTGTCTAGTGCTTCTATGCTGCTGTCTATATCTCAAAAGAAGCAAAAGCTATGATACAGTGCAACGTAATGACAATCATCCTGCAGACCAGTAAAGACACGAACTTGCAATACCAGAAGTCATATCTATTGTTATAAGTCAAGGGAACAGGATTTGGCAATAAACAGGACTCAAAAGCACTAGACCTCTCCTAGGATCCAACCGACTAATTTGCTGAATTTTCTTTTTGGTTGCATCTATTAACTGGGGAAAAGGAATGGTATTATGCAATTGTTCTACTGTCACCCTGATAAATGAGCTAAGACTCAGGGATAGCATGTGGTTGACACCAGAGCAAGTTCAGTCCCTGATAGTGACAAACACACACCTTCTGGTCCCTAACTTTCATTTCCACCCCAGTGACCAGGCAGTATCATATCCTCAGCAACTATTTATCTGCTTCAGCCATGCCAGTCTGCATGCTTGGAGCCTTTGCCTATCCGCCTGTAAATTGAGCTGGAGCTTGTGCCCCGCAGAGGGCTGTTGTTACCCTAGAGGAAAAAGGTCTGGGCAGGACTTTGTGCAGCACCACTCTGGGTACCTCGACAGACAAATCACAATCTGGCTGAGAACAATTTCACACTACCTTTTTCGGGCACTCATTACCTGCCAGTCCTGCCACACACACAGCATGCTAACTAACCCTTTCTTCTCAGCATGTACAGAGAGCAGGCAACTAAGCCAGCTCGATTGATTCAGACATAAGATGATCATACCTATTCTGGTACTTTTATGGTGAACAGAAAGTTCACAATAGCACAAAAGTCCATGATATGGCTGGAAAAAAGGACTGTTGAAGGCTGTCTTCAGAGTTTCACATAAACCCTGTTTGCAGGAGGGCTCAGGGTATGGATGAGAACTACAAGCACAAGCACTAGAGGTGGATGGGGATTGCAGGAGCAGGACAAGTCCTCAGCACATGTTGGGCAGATTCTAGGCTTATAGCTCTTTGTAACATAGGACAAAATGTTGCTGTGCTCAACAAGTTACTTCTGTCTAGACTAGAAAGAGTCCTATCTGTAAAATACTTTCAGACATGCCATCAAGGGCTACTTTAGCTTCTCCTTCTCCCTTAGGACTTGCATGTTGTGTTGCAACTCTCAGAAGCAGAACACAAGTTATCAACTCTGGCAAGATCTGCTTCCCCAATTCCCATCCCCAGCGCACGAAGCTACTACGCACTGCCTTCAGTCCTATTTCTTCATGGGGTGAGAAACACAAAAGTGGAAAGTTTCCGGGGGTTAGGAAACAAGTACGTCTGCCTGGTGTACCCCACCCCAGCTGCCACACTCCTGAGCACAGCTGCACAGCAGGTGCTCAGGAAGGCATAAAATCAGCACAAGTTGCACCGATGGGTAGAGCGCTAACAGGAGGAAGACATCTCATCTGCTGTGTTGTGTTTCCTGGTGCTGTTCAGTAGCATTAACTACGTCACCCTAGTATCCCACCCAAGGGCTACAAGAAGTTCTCTGCATATCAGGCTACATTTGAGTTGCCAGGTTAGTCTTTCCAATGCAACTCCCAAGGTATTGGCACAGGCCTCAAGAAATGAGCGTTGACCTGATAGCTACATCACTGAAATATTATCTGTTGCTCACTTTCACTAAGGGAAGTTCCTCATGCATTGTGGAAGTCACAGAAATCTCATTAAGCTTGAATCTGCTAATGGCTGATTAGAGAACTGTACTGCAGTGGGTATGAGGCAGAACCTGAGCATCACAGATCACCCTGAAGTTCAGTGAAGCAGAAGATAGCTGCCTTCCTGAATTCAGGTTGACCCTACACCCCAGAACGCCAACAAAAGTTGAAGTAAGGTTAAGGCACTGCATTTAAGAAGTCCTATATTGTTTGGAGGGGTTCCCTGCCTCAAGGGAGCTGCAAACTCTTGTAGTTCATCTTCAGGGAAGATACCAATGTGATCATAAATACCATATAAAACCCATGTGCATTTACACCTGTTACACAATATCAGAAATCTTCTGAAGATTTTTAACTGTAAATCAGAGGGCTCACACCTTCTGAGAGATTTGAAGAAAACAGTAGAGATAAACTTTGGTGGAAGCCCAAGGCATCAAAACTGAACTAGAGGGATAAGCAGTTGCACTGGGTGCTGCAGAGGCAGACGGCTCTATAGCTGTGTCTGCAAGACAACAGGCTTCATAGCCAAGGGGAAGCCTTGAGGCCCCAAGCTTCACTTCTACTCCAGTCAGCTTAATTTACTTGCAAATCAGTACACAAGCTATGAACTGCAACAGAAGTATTTTACCATCAATGGCAAGCTGAATTAAAAAATAAATAAAAATACATCTAGTAAGGAACAAAACAAATAACCAATGGTTTGCTCACTGATATGCAGCTTTTTACACTACAGGTAAGGCCTAAGACTTTCAAATGAAAATAATAGTTTGGGATTTCACTTTTTTTCAGCATCCCACTGTGAGGTAGCCCATGTCCAGCCTGGTTTCAACAGGTCTCAGCACCTTTCAGAAGTCTGTACATGTAAGACATTGCAGTTTGGCCATCAGTGCTGATGCTTTTGGTTGTTACTCAAGTAGATCAGCATGTGGAATTTGTACTTAGCAGGATGTTCTGACATTTCAGCACCTCTTTCCTTCCCATGTAGGAAATAAAAATCAGTATTTCAAAGTTACCCGTGAAAAGTTTCTGAAGAGCTTCATTTTAACAAAGGCAAATGACAAGGTTGAAGGCTGATTATCATTATATAATCTTTCAAAAAAAGCATAAATTAAATCAATCCTTTCCGGTTCCCTTCCCAAACCAATAAGCTAGATCAAATCACCCTTTCCAATACAGAAAATATGTAAAAAAAATATTGACCATCTATACTCATTACTTTGGTGCACATATTTGATGTGCTATGCAAATGGCAAATACACCCACTCCTCTGCACCCTTATACGTTTGTCCTCCACATGCCAAGAATATCAGCTTGCCTTGTTGGAAATACCTGTGACTAACCTGCATGCTGTAGCCAATTCAAGAAGGTGCCAGAGAGGGAAGCAGAGCCCTGCATTGTTTTCTCTCCTCGCCTATTTCCACCATCGCCCCCGCCCCCGGCCCCAACTTCTTACCAGAGTTGCACTTTTGTACTTCGGGGCCTCTTATTTTAATTTATGCAACAGCTTAAAACATTTTGTTAGGGCTGAGTGAGACCATCTGTGCAAGAAATAAAAGACGCCTAAGGGTAAAATAGGCAAGAGCAGTAATGCTGAATACGTGGAAGACAATTGACTGCCTATGGATTTTGTATCTACCGCTGTGACCTTTCGAATGATGGAGTACAATCAAGGGTATTTTCCATGTAATGTCTGCTCCAGAAAGAAAAATTCATCCAGAACAGCATTAGTACTTTCCAGAAAACTGGACAGCTGCAATTGCCTGTCACTTCTCAATGCCTACATACAATTTAGCATGACATTTGCATAACATTATAGAAAAATCTCCTTCATTAAGTCCTACAAGATCTGCCAGCATTTGTTTTCCTGAGGTGAGCAGGGACTCAAGTTCATTCCGAAACATAAACTTTTTGTCAAGGATGGCAATGTTGCTCTTTAAAATGATGGATCACTTCCTACAACTCTTAAATTACCATTACAAAGCCCTGACCTTGTGTGCATTAAGTATTCCCTAAAGATGTTGAGGAATATTTTACGAGTTGTTTCATTTTGCTGTCTTCTTTCTGATTACCTTTGGGGCTTATTAAGAAAGTTGTTTTTTTTTTTTTAAATAACTTAGAGTGGTCCAGGACTAAGAGCGAAAAAGAACCTAAATTGGGGTTGAAATACATTTAAGTTCAAAGATGAAAGAGTTTTATTTACAGAAAACAGTTTCAAGGAAAGTAGTGAGTACTTTTATCTAGGGAACCTGCTCCCTTCTTTGGAGCAATTATATGCAAGTAAAGCACACAGATGGAAAGTTTTGTCTCACTGTCGACCTTATATTCTGGAAAAGAAAAATCAGCTTCAAGATGACAGGTGACAGGGGGCCAAGTTAATCAGTGGCACAGGCTGGTTTTCAGAGCTTGAGGCACAAGGGTACATGGGAACACTTTCAAGAAGGAACACTTGAGGCCAGGAAAAGATGTACCTGGAATCACTATCAGAAGCCTTCAGAAAAGGCACTGATAGAAAACCTGCTTGCTATTTAACAGGTGTTAAACTCTGCTTGCAGACAAAGGATGATCTATACATCTTTGAGTAGTAAAAAAGAATCAGATACCTTCATACATAATTTAATAATGTACCATTCCAGAGAAGTTAGAATCCTCTTTTTGGGATTGTGCTATTCCCATTCCCACATAAACATGACAGTCAACAAAATTAAGAAATTCTTCTTCTTTTTTTTCTTGAAACCTTTTCTATCCCTGGTAGAAGTATCCAGCACTAGGAGGCAGAAAGAACCCAAACTGAGGCTGGAATATATTCCTAGGCCCTGGACATCCTGCATTACAAAATGACTTAGAATAGGAGAAGCACTATCATCACCCCAAGTCAGAACTCAGCAGCTGATGTACATATAGTGGCATAAAGGGACAAGTGGTGATGCTGTCATGCCTTCCCCTCATACAAACTTTGAATTTAATGATTTGCTACAAGTAGAGGTGCAAATAGATTGCTAACTTGGCAGTTCACATGGTGTTTTTATTAACTCCTGCATGACTCCTCCCTTAACAATATCTTTGTGATTTATATGCTGTAGTTAATAAATGTGGGTAGTACAAAAAAACAAAAAAAGCCCATTTTTTAACAACTGCATGGTTTTGTTCTACACAAGAACAGAAGACAAAAGTAATCTGCAATAGTTAAGGCAACTAATGGCTTGTGGACTGGATTGCTCGGAAGGCTAGATATGGCCTCAGCGGTCAGTGGTCTGTATCTGACCATGGTTAGTAGTTATTCCTATTTGACAGCTACTCTCCAAATTAAAATTTCAGATTTTCTACAGGGCAAGAATACACACACCTGTAACTGCAAGCAGAACTTCCAACAAACAAGCAGCTTGAGCAGCCGAAAGAATGCAAAGGCTGAGAAAGCCTTAAGTCAAAAAGTAATCCTATGCAACTTCAAGGCTGAAGGAAGACTGGTGAAACAGTACATACAGTACCGTGCATAACCCGACACATTTGCCCTGCTGCATTTACCAAATGAAAAACAAACTCTGTTTGATAGCATCACCAGTACTGTAGTTTTCAAAAATCAAACCAAAACCAAACCAAAACCGTATCGGACATCACCACCACTGAAAAATCAATCAGTGGAATTTAGACTATGAATGTGAGTGAAAAGAAATCTTGAATCTGAAAAAGCATTATGCACGTATTTTCCTTATTTTACTGGTTACAGCTATCTCCCTAGCAACATATGTTTCAGTGAACGAGAGCTTTGCCATTAGAAACAGGTTCTTAATTAGGAGCTTATAATAATTTATAAACTGGCAGCTGTGGCACAAAACTAGCTGACCAAAATCTAATGATTAGAACAAATAAAAACCCCACCCGAAAAGCCAGTCAAATGAACAGAAAAAACCCAAACCACCAGATTTTGATCCTTAATTTCTGCAGCATACACCTGCACATTCTGCATCTCAGCTGGCCTGTGTGGGAAGTGAGCTCCAAATGACAGGAGATCTGTGGCACGCCATTAAGTGGACTCAGTAATAAGGTCTAATGCCAGTGTTGTTTTGCCAGGAGCAGAAACAAACATATCTGGGAGATGCTTGTTTGTTGTAGGCAATGCTCAAATTATCTTGGCTCCATCTAATGGGATAGAAAAGCTTGTGTCATTTGGGCAAGTGACTAAAATGAGGTAGTAGGAGGTCCAAGTGCAGGATGGAGTCTCTCCTTTAATGATTCGTTCATCATCACAGGGAGCAACAGCCTCAGTGCATGCCCTGTCGAGGAGATATCCCAACCGAGCCAAAGCCGAAATTCCATGCAGCTCTCTAAGCCTGCTGGAGACACATAATGAAATACAATCCTGTCAAGCTTGGCCCCTGGGTAACATTTTCACTTCTACATTCCATTTTCAGTTTAGGTCGAGATTTTTAAGAAGACAGCAAGCAGCACTCCAGTCCCAGGTGACAAGATCTGCTCAGATTTAGTCTTTGAATGTTGCAAATTAAATTCCCTCATCAGGCCTCTAATCACTCTTACCAGATGGGGCTTGTGCTCAATTTTGGATCCACAGGAAATTTAATGGTTATTGTTTCTGTTTAAATAGGAGATTATTGCATTTTAATAAGTTCTCTTTGGGACTTGCAGCAACAATAGAGCACTATGAATTACTGTAGATAGCTGTTACTGCATGCTGGGGAAAAATCAAGTTACTAAGTGTGACAAGTTGCTTTTTCTTCCCTTCCAGCAATCGCTCGGAGTGTATTTACCACCAAATTAAGTATGTGCCGTGGGGATAATATTTTTATCCTGCCGAGGGGGGAAGGCGCTTGTCTGTGGATTTTCATTAAAATGACACATCTGTTCAGCAATTTCACAAAGTAATTCTGCTGAAAGTTTTATCAGCTAATTTTAATTATTCACTCCAGTGGGTTGAATACAGGATTCATCATGTTGAATTAATACATTTGACGGGAATTTCACAAAGAGGGGGGAGAAAAAGCAATCAACAAATTGAATTGTCATGCAATATGGATTAAATTGAGATTCTTTAATTAGGATAAGCCTGAGATTTGGTATTTTGAAGGTATTAGAAAGCTTAGCAATACAGTGGTAAAGATTAAGAAAATGCAATTAAATATTACACTTTGGACACAGGCAGCATATCATGTGAGGAGAAGACAAGGGTCTTCTTTTTAGCAGCCCAGTTAGTAGTGTCGGTTTCAAGAATTTCTGAATGTCTGAGTTACTGGGGATGCCAACCAGGGATGACTTCTGTCCAACAAAACTGAGCTAGAAGGAGGGAGTTTTGTAACGGAGACTGTCCTTCCAAATGATGGAACTGTACTTATCTTTAAAAAAATATTTCTAATACAATTGCCCACAGACTATGAATCATCATACTATGTTACATTTCAGTTTATATATAAACACACACATAAACTGGGTCTGAAGTCATACGGACTCAGTTTGACAGGCAAATTAGAAATGTGAGTTTACATCTACAAGAAGCAGCAGAAATTGTCAGACCTCCAGATCAGTATGATTGTGGGTGACAATTGGCAGGTAGATTTTCCTAGATTATCTATCCCTGTTGGACTGATGCCATTTTGTTTAGCTGTAAATGATAAATAAAATTTAAAATATTTTCTTAGTGGAATCAGTGAAAGTACATACATAAATTTGTATACTTAGTAAAATGTGAGAGAACTATGTGCCACAGAAGATTTTCTGCTAATTTGAATTGTGTTACTACTTCCTCCACCTCCAAAGCCAAGAGACAGGATTACTGAGTTCCAACTAGTTCTAAAAAAATCCAAAGGCCCTGACCCTCACTGGGAAAACTGCCGTGAATGTGCTGATATATGTTGATGATGAGTTGGCTGTAAGCAGTGTGACAAATTGCATAACAAAGAAATATTTGGCAGCAACAGTACGTTGCATTTATCTAACTACATATTTTAATATGCTATTATGTCTGCTTTTTTCCACTGCTTATATCATATCCTGAATATACACTGAAATCACGTCTGATCTTACAACCAGTGACCACGCTCTCTGGTGACAACCTAATATCATGATGCCATGTTGCAACATGCTGTGTGTTTGCTGCGAATGGAACTTTTAAATGGACATAAGAACTTCAAAACTATTGAATTTCAGCAGGCTATATCTATAATTTATCTCCAAAAGAACAGTGATTTCATCAACCTTTCCAATTCCATTCAATCCTTTTCCTCAAGAATAATGTTTTAATATACTATCGCACTATGATTCAAATCCAGATGAACGTATGCCCATTTAGCCTTAACAAAATGAGTCATGTTACCTAACTTTAGTCATTCAAAATTTAAATGTCTAATCCAATCTAGTCATCCAAGCTTTCCCTATAGACAAATGAAAGAGCTAGACATCATTAGAGGATAGCTCGACTCACCTTTTATAGACACATAGCTAAAGAGAGGATGCGTCATTTTTTGGAGGTGATTCTGTCTGTGGACAGGATACAGAGAGATCTGGAAAGTTCACTTACACTAGACATTTTTGATTCTTGCTCCTGGCATCCTTCCTGTATGTATAACCTTACTTCTTTTCTGAAGTTGGTACACAATGATGCTTCACACATGGTCATGTATGTCAAGGTTGTCTGTCTCAATCCAAGTTTCTACTTCACTTCCCAGTCTGTCCATCCTTGATCTTGCTCCTGACCAGCCTTCCCAACCTCATTCTAGCTCACTCCCTCCTTCTTACAGCTCCAAGTTTTGCAGTGGGCTTCCCAACACGCATTTTGACCTCAATGTTCTGCCTTGATATTTGGATGGATGCTCCTCCATCTCCTTGCATCAGTTTGGCATATCAGTGACTGTGGCTCCTATCTTTCTGACTTGACCTCAAGTGGAGCTAGAAATAGCACTTTAATTGTATAAGCACCAAGAAGCAGGATTTACCATGAGCTTGCATGGAGAACATTGGGAACTTGCTCACACTGCTTCCAGTACCTGAAGTGTAGATTTAGAAAAGTGTACTCCTCGCTGGGTAAAAAACTGGATGGATGGATGAGCACAGAGGGTTACAGTGAGTGGAGTTAAATACAGGTGGCAGCGGGCCACAAGTGGTGTTTTCCAGGGCTCAGTACTGGGGCCAGTTCTCTTTAATATCTTTATCAATGATCTGGATGAGGGGATTGAGTGCACCCTTAGTAAGTTTGCAGACAATACCAAGTTGGGAGGGAGTGCTGATCTGCTCAAGGGTAGGAAGGCTCTACANGGTGGCCAAGAAGGCCAACAGCATCCTGGCCTGTATCAGAAACAGTGTGGCCAGCAGGAGCAGGGAAGGGATCGTCCCCCTGTACTGGGCACTGGTGAGGCCGCCCCTTGAGTACTGTGTTCAGTTTTGGGCCCCTCACTACGGGAAAGACATGGAGGTGCTGGAGCGTGTCCAGAGAAGGGCAACAAAGCTGGTGAGGGGCCTGGAGCACAAGTCTTGTGAGGAGCAGCTGAGGGAACTGGGGTTGTTCAGTCTGGAGAAAAGGAGGCTGAGGGGAGACCTTATCGCTCCCTACAACTACCTGAAAGGAGGTTGTAGTGAGGTGGGTGCTGGTCTCTTCTGTCAGGTGGCTGCTGATGGGACAAGAGGAAATGGCCTCAAGTTGCAGCAGGGGAGGTTTAGATTGGATATTAGGAAAAAATTCTTTACTGAAAGGGCTGTCAGGCATTAGAACAGGCTGCCCAGGGAAGCGGTGGAGTCATCATCCCTGGAGGTATTCAAAAAGCATGTAGACAAGGCACTTCAGGACATGGTTTAGTGGGCCTGGGTGATGGTTGGACTCGGTGATCTTAAAGGTCTTTTCCAACCTAAATGATTCTATGATTATACGTTATCATTACATTTTGCTGTTTCAGGGAGGAAGAACAGCTAGCTTAGTGCCATCTGAGGAATCTCTAACCATAGAGTCATAGAATCAGTGCTTCACTGAGTCATACAGCACACCATATATTGTACTAGAGGTATTTACAGCCTTTTATATACAGCATGAATAAGTGTTTGTTACGTATGTGTCCCTGCAGGAGATTTCCAGGGCAAGCAGGTGTATAGCGCTTCCTTTTCCATTCCTCTGAGCATGGATTATATTCTGTTTACACCTGTAAATTATGTGGACAACAGCCTTTTCTCTAGCACAGACAACACATGACATGGCATAGCCTGGGCTCCAATGGCAAAACACACTTTGTTCCCAAAACTGGGGAAGCCCATTCATGCCAGCTGTTAGGAACAGTCTTTGGTGCTTGCTGTCCCTTAAACTGTGTATGGTATTACTTGGGAGAGTACTAACTGGCAAAAACTGTAACTCTGGTTTCTTGTCTTTGAATCCCTGAGATAACTTTAGAAAACATCTAAAATGAGTACATTTCCATAATGTTAAAATTTAAAGAACTTTTTCTCCTTTTAATAAGTTAAGAATTTTACTTAAAGTAGGTCTCAATTTCCTCATCTGTGTATTAGGGACAGTAACACAGAGTCATTAGCGGCACAGCAGAACCTGGTACATTAATGTTTTAGGTGTCAAAAATCAAAACTTGGCTATAGGAAGGCATATGGAAAGGGCAGATCAGTTTTTCAGGCTTTTAAAACAAACAATAAACAACAACAATAGAAACCCCATACCCAAATCTGTTACACTGTGATGTCTGTTTTATTCAGTTTTATGTACCCCTGAAGTGGGCACCACAGAGCCTGAAGTACGTATGTGTTAGCACCCACGCCCCCAGAGGGTTCATGCCCAGCACCAAGAACTGCCTCCAGCCCCAGTTTACTGGGACAGGAGAGACAAGGCGCTTTGGCCCTTCCCATAGCACTGTACCTGCTCTTTTCCTCAGACAGCCACTTTTCTGAAAGGCACTTTCTAATATCTTTGTCTACCGTAAATACTAAGGAGCAAAATAAAGAAGCCAGCAAGATCCAGGGAGCTGTTTGGAAATAGTCAGAATTGCAGACACACACAGGCATTGCCCTCCACTGTGACTTGAGAGGAGGAGAAGAAAAGGGAATCTTTTCAAACAGCATAAACACCCATCTTGAGAGAGGCCAATGGCACCCCTAACATCATGAAATGAATTTCTTAACAATTGAGCTGCTGAAGTGATGTACAGCTTTGAGCTTCAAAACCACCCATTTTCAACATGTTAATCTGTTTTATTTCATAGGGAAAATACTAACTTTCCTTTAAGGTACCATGTTGACTGTAGGGATGAAGTTTTAATTCCTGTTAATAAATGTTTTCACACATTTTCTGTGTGATCCTGGGCAGGTTTGGAGATTTCTAAAAGCATTCATCATTCTGCCATCTCTGCTTCTAAAAATTAATGAAAATTTTACCATTCACTGGACGAAGCATTAGGTCAGTTCTGAACTCTGGGTTTTATTGAATTCTTACTTTGTTATTTCTCCAAGACGCTGACAGAATCAATTTATGCCTGAAAACATCTTTGAGACTCCTGAAGCATTATAACTCTGAATGACAAATATTTTTATTGTGAGCAATTTCTAAATAGTCAGCAACTTAACAATTTGTACAGTATCTAGAACACTGATGCCCATTCTGATCAAAACTCCTAATTATTATTTCAATAGAAATATTAAGTAAATTATTACAGAGACAGATTTTTTCATGCTTGAAGTTCTAGAAATTCAACATCTAAATTAACTTTTGTAATACAACGGTCACTGAGTTTTGGAAAAAGGCCACAAAGCTTTGATTTTTGTGTAAATTATTTACCTCATAATCACCAAATGAATCACTTGTTTAAGAACTGACACTATTTACATTTCAAATCTATGGAACTGACACAATGCAGTTGTCAATTTTCATACTGATATAGGTCTCCAATTGCATTTCACACATGGGTTTGTTAGGAAAAGCTTAATGCACCTTAAATAGGTCTGCTATCCAAGCTAAAATGCAGCCTCACAACTGTGGATCCTTCACAATGAAACAAATAGCTTCTAGAAATCCTTACTATACTTTTATCAGCATCCCCATTAAAACAAACGAAAATAATGCAGATGCAAACATAACTCCTCTCTCTCTGCGGGTAAAAAAAGAATTACTGTGTGAATGGAAAAATTTGATGAAAAGCTGAAGATTCTGTCAAAACCTTCAAGTTTATCTGACTGCAATTCCATCCCTGAAGTTCGCTGCTGCAGAGTTCAAAGATTTGAAGGCCAGGCTTCAATTACACTGGACTGTTTAAACATTTCTTTCTCTCCCTGTCCTTCTGCTGCCCCTATGCTCAGATGTCATATTATCCTTATCAGCAGATTAAAAAAACCTCTTTGCAGAAACACTTATCTGTATGATACCAGTGATGACACTTAAGCTTCAACTTTCCTATTTAACACTCCATGTGCCTTACTGATATCATCCTGGACAGATGAAATTATGTGTTCAATACTTTCAGGGTCAGAAGAACAGCCAAAACAGGTTGGGATAATGGGCCATCCAGCCTAACCTCCTGTCTCAAATCTGTTTCAGAGGAAGAGACAGAAATATCTTGAAGTCATAGGATAAACCTCCACCGAATAAACTTTCCTCCTGTCACGCAAGATTTATAGTCCCACTTAAGTCTGGATTCTTGACAGTTCCCTCCTAAAACTATTCTTTATTTTTAGTATTTACTGTAACAGCTGGAGACACTCTTGTTGATATGAATCAACACCAAATCCTTCTCAAGCCTGACCCGAGGAATATTTTTTTTCCTGAGCTTAAAAAAACTTAAAAATATCCCTTGCTTGCTTTTAGCTTTGCAGCTTCTCATTTCTTTGAACTTCTCCTTGCTCTTGAGTTATGATCCGCTGTAGCCAACAGAATACAGCTCCTGAATGCTATCCAAGGGGCAGCATGGCCCACTTAACCAGCTACTAATTTCACTGAAGTGCCTTAAGAAAGCAAGACAGCAGGAGGGCAAAACCCAAGTCCTTACATGTCCTAATCAGATTCTGAACAATCTTTAACAAACTTCCTATTGTCAGATACTTAATAGATGTCATGAATATTCTGTCCTGTCATGGTTGGGTACTCACTAACATGTTAAAATTAATACAGTACATCCGATTCCATTTTAAAAAAGGATGAAATTTATGCCTAATATTTCTGGCTTCACAGACAGCTAACCAAAAGAGTAAGACAGATGTAAGATAACTGCTCCTTTGTATTGTCTTGTTCTTGAGTGGTAACATCAAACTACTTAATCTAAGGCACAGTCTAACACAAGGGAAGAAAAAAACAAACCGAAACCCCAAAGGATCAAAATGCCTTTAGCCAGGTGTGGTGCTATTATGTCATCTAGGAATACCAATATTTGATAACTGCATTAGCACTCTGTGTGACCTCATCAGGAAGGTAAAAACACTATATAATTATATTGGCTCATTCAAATTTCCTGTAGGAATCTACTACTCCAACTTAAGTCGGAAAAGCAAGTAGGAAAACACCATCATGACTGTACAACTTCCGACCAGACCCTTGCGGAGGCAATTACAGGACAATGGCCAACTTCCATGCTTCAGCTTGACGTTACGCAGCTCTTTTCCAAGATTAGGAACCTGTTAGGAACTGAAATATCTGAGGGCCAAAGGTAAAAGACTCTCTGCGGGAATGGAAATAGTTTGTAGGTAGAGGGGAGAAAAGCTCTGTAGACCCCTGTGGTCTCGCAACACATTAGGAAGCTGAAGTGTATGAGGATATTGATGTAAGAGATAGGGAGACAAATGACAAAAGTAATATGCTAGTCTTTACATTGTTTTCTAAGTAATCACATGTTCTGAATAAAAAATACCTTGCTTCAAAAAAGATGCCTGATCACAGGTAGACTTCTGCTGAGAGCATCCAGAGGAAGAAAATGAAAGATGTCAAGCCCAGGCTAGTGCTGCAGAAGTAGTCTTAGCTGATACACATGCTAATATAAATTGGGGCCTGGTCTCAAGATGGGAAAAATGCACCAAATTCCCAGGAAAAATGAAGTTTCAGCCACCTACCACCCAAAGGCTGCTGAAGCTGTTTATCTGTTACGTGTATTTTTCATTCCTAACTTCCCATGCATCCTATTTGATTAAGAATTAGAATAAAGAAAATGGTTTAGCAAACTTATTTTTATGTATTTAGTTTGCATTTTTTCTGACTACTTTGCTTGTTGAAAAGAGCAATTACTAGCAACTTCTGAATATAGGTCCCTGTCAGCAGGCTCATCTCAATGAACCTCTACTTAAGCAAAATAAATGTGAAATCCATTCCTGTATTTTGTTTATTTTTTAATATACAAGTTTTATTTTAATATATCAGTTACAATAAACAAAACTGGCATGAAAGAAATCAGTCATGCTGTCTCAAAACTGAACACATTTAATTTTGCAAAATATTTGGCTGTATTGGGTTTGTGTGGCAACGTTTTGGTAGCGGGGGGCTACAGAGGTGGCTTCTGCGAGAAGCTGCTAGAAGCTTCCCCTATGTCTGACAGAGCCAATGCCAGCCGGTTCCAAGGCAGACCCACCGCTGGCCAAGGCCGAGCCCATCAGCGACAGTGGTAGCGCCTCTGGGACAACTTACGTAAGAAGGGGAGGACGGGAAAAAAACCTGCACAATTGCAGCCAAAGAGAGGAGTGAGAACATGTAAGAGAAATAACCCTGCAGACCCCCAGGTCAGTGAAGAAGGAGGGGGAGGAGGTGCTCCAGGCGCTGAAGCAGATATTCCCCTGCAGCCCGTGGGGAAGACCACGGTGAGGGAGGCTGTCCCTCTGCAGCCCATGGAGATCCACAGTGGAGCAGATATCCACCTGCAGCCCATGGAGGACCCCATGCTGGAGCAGGTGGGTGCCCGAAGGAGGCTGTGACCCCGTGGGAAGCCCACGCTGGAGCAGGCTCCTGGCAGGACCTGTGGCGCCATGGAGAGAGGAGCCCACGCTGGAGCAGGTTTTCTGGCAGGACTTGTGACCCTGCGGAAGACCCACGCTGGAGCAGTGTGTGCCTGAAGGACTGCATGCCGTGGAAGGGACCCTTGCTGGAGCGGTTGGTGAAGA
Source organism: Pandion haliaetus (assembly GCA_013401275.1). Classification (NCBI taxonomy): domain Eukaryota; kingdom Metazoa; phylum Chordata; class Aves; order Accipitriformes; family Pandionidae; genus Pandion; species Pandion haliaetus. Next base: position 53,776 of record VYZV01043337.1, on the reverse strand, counting down.
ACTGCAACCCGTGGGAAGGACCCACATTGGAGAAGTTCGTGGAGGACTGTCTCCCATGGGAGGGACCCCACGCTGGAGCAGTTGGTGAAGGACTGCACCCTGTGGGAAGGACCCATGCCAAAGAAGTTCGTGGAGGACTATCTCCAGTGGGAGGGATCCCACGGTGGATCAGGGGATGAGTGAGGAGTCCTCCCCCTGAGGAGGAAGGAGCAGCAGAGACAACATGTGATGAACTCACCCTAACCCCCATTCCCCATCCCCCAGTGTCACTGGAGGGGAGGAGGGAGAGAAAATCGGGAGTGGAGTTGAGCCCGGGAAGAAGGGAGGGGTGGGGGGAAGGTGTTTTAAGATACTGTTTTATTTCTCATTACCCTACTCTGATTTGATTAGTAATAAATTAAATTATTTTCTCCAAGTCGAGTCTGTTTTGCCTGTGACGGTAATTGGTGAATGATCTCTCCCTGTCCTTACCTCGACCCACTAGCCTTTTGTTGTATTTTCTCTCCCCCCAGTCCTGCCAAGGAGGGGAGTGAAATAGTGGCTTTGGTGGGCACCTGGCATCCAGCCAGGATCAACCCACCACACAGGTGATGATATCTGACGAAAGGCAAAATAGGTTTATATTAAGCATTTACTGAGGAAAAGTGGAGCCATCTTTAATCTTTCCAGTTAAAATCACAGCTGCAGGTATGAACAGAAAACCAAACTCCTGAAATTGTGAAACTCTCTTACTCTTTCATTGAAGGGAAAAAGGTCCCTTTCAAGTATGTTTCAGAAAAATAAATTAAAAATAACCCAGATAGACACATTCTCAGCCAACTTTCATTGCCGGGAGTGTTTTTACGGCCAATGTATAAACTCCTCAAAATAAGTTTTACAAAGTAATGAAAATACTGTCAGGACCTTAGCACTAGCAGACATGGCTAAGGTACTGAGCACATGGAGTTTATGTGCAACCCATCCAAACTGCAGCTTACCCAATTCACTTTAAATGGGCCATAATTTCCTCTGCAGATGGTACATATATGCAGTAGTCAAATATGGGTGACATATTAAGATCATGACAAAGCAAAGATGACAAACTTCCACAGTAAAGACGAGATCATAAACATTATTGCCAGAACATATACAGAGAAAAGGAGAAAAAAAAGCCAACCCAGACACTATCAACCCCCCCCCCGCCCCCCAAGAACAGCAACAGTCATAAAAAGATTTTAAGTATCTGTCTCAAAATGAAAAATAGGACTTTTCTTTAGGCAGCCTCTCAGATACTGTGTACCATTGCAGCCAGCACAGCTCAAAGTGTGCTCTTACCTCCCCCTTTTTCCGTCACTTGGGTCTTTAACTTCTGGGTGATCTCTCCCACATCACTTAAGATATAACATAGTGAGTTGAACTATTTTTTGATTTTTTTTTTAATGCTAGACAGAGATTTGTAGGTTTATTTTTAACATAAATGCTTAAAATTTAATACATTTTTTCTTGTGGTTTCTGGTAATATATTCATTATTTCATTCACTATTTCCTGGGAATCTATAGTACTGTTTTCTCACAGTGTTAATATGTCACCCGTACTCAACACCTACTTTCATCTACAGCAGAGCTGGTAAGTAAAAGCAATTACACACAATTCCAAGCCCTTTGGGAAGCTGCAGTTTGTAGCAGTCTAAATAAAACATTCATATACTTCAGATTTGTCTCTTAGTTTTGCAACAATTAAGATTCTGGCAACAGAAGCTATATGGAAAGTCCATTTTCCACTGAGAATATTCAATACTTCCCATTTTTAATTGGTCTATTTTACAATAGTTTCTGTATTTCTTGGCTCTCAGTTCTGTTTTCTTTTCCGATAAGGCAAACACAGCTCTACGTAGTGACTTTTTGTACAGACAACTTCAAGCAATTTCCTTGATTTTCATGGAGGTGGTGGAGGCCCTGATCCTATTCTATGGAAGACAATGGCTATCTTACTAGCAAATGCAATTGTGCAAGCAAGGGCTTTTGACACTCAAGCAGCATTCGCATCCTGTACAGCATAATGTCCAAGAAACAAGCTCTTAACTCTGTTGGGCTGCATGAACACAGCCAGCTTGAGCTCTGAATAGATGATAAGGGTATCTACTTAAGCAGGTTTTTTTCTTAGTAACTTGAAGAATCTTCAGTTATTCAGAAATAAATACGTACACGTATAAGTAAATAAATAAAGACATACTTAATGTAGAGGTAACCTGTGACTATGCCCATGTAATTTTCTAAAAAAGAACTTTGGTTTGGAGATGTAATTGTATATACTGAATCTAGTCAGGACTGTTTAGAGCTATGCTGTTACTCCTGCCAATTTGATGTAAATCACACAAGTCATTATTTTGTTAGAGAAATCCATGGGAAAACTTTGTGATTCTTCAATGTCATAAAAAATAATCAGAAATAAGGAACACAGAGCCAACAAATGTTGCTAGAGGACAGGGAGAGCCTTCCTTCCCATCCATAAGTGACAACCCCAAGAAAATCCAGCTGTACATCATGGCGAGGCTGGGAGGGGGTGGCATTTCCATGTCTCCCTGATCCAATGCACCTGGGAAAGATGATACCAGGATAAATGCTCCAAGGGATTCTGTACCATGTGAGTAAGGCACTGCCTTAATCTAACAGGGGGACTCAACAAAACCTAAAGCTGCTCCTGGTGGGAAGTCATGACACCCAACTGAACCCATCCAATGGCATCCCGCTTTTCAACGGGGGCCTGCATGCAGGAATTCAACACCCTTTACTTCACACACATTAAGTTTAGCCTTTTTACTGTTTAGCATTTGCCTCCATAAACAAGCAAAGTGATTTGTATATAAGGGAGGAGAAGCCAGAAACAAGGACTCTATTTATAACAAATATATCCCAATTAGTAAATAAAAGGGAAATTGAATATATAGACAGAACCATTTCATAGATTTTCACCTAAGGCAGGCAGATTTTCCTGGTTTCCACACACTGAAGTAATTCATAGCCTCTGTGCTCAACTGGTATAGAGTTCTGCTGTCAAACTTCCTCCATACAACTTACATAACCTGCCCCCCAACCCCATATACTGAGAAAAGATAAACCCACACAAATCACTGAGTTTCAGCATTGATACAAGAAAGTACCTGTTGTTACACAGAAGGCCTGATAGAGTAAGTAGCAAATAAATATTTTGGCCATTTAAAAACTATTTTGGGAAGCCGTAACGGATTACTGTTAAAATGATTACTTCAAAGGTACTCAGAAGCTGTTCATTTTGTTTAAGGACTCCAATAAAAGTTTCACTTTTGAATAAGCATTCCATCAGTAACTCACTCCAAGCCTTTTTCTGGCTTACAGGCAAACACCATGTCTTTCTTCTCCATGTATTTAAAAAACTACAGGGCTCCCTGAAATTTTCACTGCTAATAGAATAGGGAAAGGTAATTCTACCTGTGGCTTCTGTCTCCAGTATGAAGCCAGTTTCTTGCTTTCACAAATGAGAACATTTAAAAAGTTATGAATAAAGTTAGTATACACACCCCATTTGTCTTCTGTTTACTAGAATAATACTTTCACTGCTTTTTAACGTAAAATCAATTTATACTGAAAACTTATTATACACTGAACGTTAAGAAAAAAATAATCAGCAAACCCCATCTTATTTTGAACAACAGGAAACAAAAAGCTGATATCCAAAATATACAGATATTTTGCTTTAGTAATTCCAAACTGATCAATCCATGGAGGGTCACATCATGTAAATACAGAAATATGTTTAGTGTCCCATCAGTATTCCTAACACAGGCAGACAGGCAGATGTCATATTTGCAGAAGGAATGCCAAATGTCTGTCAATAAGATATTACCATGGCCAGAAATAACTGAGTTACGATGACTGTGTGGTTACTTTGTAAGGCAATCCAAGTCGGGGAAATACTTACTCTTCAAGTTGAGAATTCTAAAATCAATCTGATGTCACTTAAAAATAGGAGACGCAATGTAACTGATATGCTGATCATAGAAACCACAGAGGGAAAATGCTGCTATTTCTGTAAATACATGATAGTGTAAAGTAATGCAGTTCCACTGAATTCAGGGAATCTACACTCATTTATGACAGATGAACATCTGCCCTGTTATATTTGGAGAAAGGTAGGGTAAACACTACTCCACCATTCCAATAAATTCCTGTTAACTTCACCAGCTTAAATGGATTTACACCAGAATATATTTTTTCTTAAGACTCTCCAGTTGAAAAACTACACAGATACTAAAAAAAATACTTGGCAAGATTAAAAGTAACCAATCATTGGTACTTCACATTGGAGTTTTCTGAAAATTCAAACTACATGGCAACATTTCAAATGCATATTAGTGATCTAAAATGCAGGTTCTATTTCCGTAAGTAATTTCAGCCACTGAGGAGCCTGACCTTTGCTGTCTTTCAATAAAATTTAGGACTGCAAGAGATTAGCCGCCTCTTGATAAAAGCCTTAGGTTCCTATGTTCCTGCTTTTACAGATGTGAGCCACAGATGAATTGTGAAGGTTAAAGACAAAACTCTGTCTTATACCACCTTCCTTCAGCTGCAGATGTCCAATCACACAAACTGTACACTGTATTACACTGTGTCAAGGTCTGCTCACCTGGAAACACAGTAAAGAGGTCTTCAAAAATTCCCTGGTCCTGAAGGGAACTGCTTGAATTGATGAATGAGTACCATCAAATAACTTTAAATCCCTCCAAAATAACCCAGCAGCAATGACAACAAAAATCTTGAGCCCTTCTGGCAGTACAGGTGGTATGATAAAGTGTCTTGTATTATCTCTTTCCTTCACATCTAACTCATCTGTTCTTTTCCTTCACTGAAACACACAATCCGCATTGTTAGGTTTTGTGTGTAAGCATGTCTGGTTTATATAAGATTTTGTGCCATCTAATTAGTTTACTAGCAATTAAAAATAAAAACATGGCAGAGCTCCACTTGCCAGTTTCACCTTGTCACAAATGTGCTTGATGTTCACTGTGTCTTAAATAAAACGTATCACTAGCAGGGAAGAGATCTTTTCCATCAATTTTTTTTTCCACCATTTGGTATAATTATTCCTGACAATTTGCCCATCACACTGCAAGAGTCTTTCCAGAAGGAGAAAAATACTACTTTGTGTTCTTGTGATCACAAGTCTAATTGAGTGGAAAACAAACCTGTTAAAAAGAAAGAAAAAAAAGAAGAAAAAAAAAAGAGAGATTGAGGAAAGACAGGCTAATGTTTTACTCAGTTAAAAATAATATAATATTATGAGCAAAATAACAAGGAAACTTGCTACTAACCACTCCTGGAATCTTAATAGATTTTCTTCCCCTGATTTCCAGAGGAAGTCTCTGCAGCAGATGCTGTTTTCATATAAATGATGATGACATTCAGGTCTATTTTACTGTGACGTACAGCTTTTTTTCATAGTTTTTAATTATGCCTATCATTATTACTTTCAAGCTGGGGTACGGCAATTGCTAGGTCGCAGTGGTACATCGCTGCTAGCGCCGATGATGACTGGTGCGAAGGCCACTTTCCCTTTAATCTGTGGCAGCAGAAAACTAGGTGCCACGTGTGTAATTTAAACTGACAGGAAACATTAGCATTACCGTACACTTTGTCAATTAAATGATGGTTTAATCAGTACAAATCTGAATGGTCAAATAATGTTATAATTAAAAGGAAATAATGGAAAGTGGTTTGGTGATTAATTAACAGAACAGCAAGTACCAGCAGCACATCTTGTATGTGATATTACTTCTCTCCTGTTATACACTGACTGGGGTGGGGGCAGTGGAAGGCGCGCTGACCTTGCAGCCTGAGAAAATCCATTTCTGAGCTGCAGATCCAGCAGCAATGGCAATTTTCACAAGCTCAAATAAATGAGGGGGAGCTTTATCTTTTTACCTTCCCTGCAGTGCTCTTCAAAGCATTGCCATATATGACCACTAGTGACTCTTGACTGACTTTTTTTTTGTCTGCCTTTACAAACAGGAGACTGGATACCTTGTAAACCCTGGACACCTTGACATATATACTGGAACACCAGAAAATAATGCACTACCTTTATCTCCCACTGGCTGATGTCATGATCATCACAGCAACTCTCTCCCTTTCTTACTGCACTGGCATGCAACAAGCTACAGCACAGGTATGTATTGGCAGTCTATGAGACATATTGTAATATAGAATTAAATACATAATGATATTGATCACCAAAGTAGTGCAGCACTAACGAGGAAGCACTCACTCTGGCACATCTAACATACATTAGTGTGTGTTGTATAAAGTATGAAAAGGCACACTTACAATGTCAGGAGGACTTTCATGATTCAAAAAAATAATCTAGCTTTCCATTGGTGGGTGCTAGTCTCCAGATAGCAGGGCTTAACTTCCAAATATTCTCAATATTCACGCCTCTAAAGAAACTTAAAAGTATCAGGGGTGTTGTACGAAAGGCCCCAAATGAAGGCATGTAAAATTTGAAACACTTTTTTTAGATTACTTAAGCTTTAAAAATCTGTGCTTAATTTGCGATGGGTACAATCAGACCTCAGAATTGAACCTACTGCTAAAGTTTAGTCCGCTGGACTGTCACCAGGATGCCAGCTCTGATTTGACTGTTTGGCCTCCAGCAGACAAAGGCTGGTATCATAAATGTCATCCTTTCACTTTGGGTCATCAATCCACCTCATAATTGTCAAAAAAGACCAGCAGATGGATGTGTTAAAAACAACTAATGGACCAGCAAAAGAGTCAGGTCAAATCCTGTTATTCAGAATGGGGAGAGCTGCCCCAGTGCCAGCATAGCACAGTACACCCAGCAAATTTTCTAAGGTCCAGGGTTAGTGAACAACAGAGCTGAAGACTCTTCATCCAAATTTGTCGTGTTCTGCCTTATTACAGTGTATTGCACAATGAAACAGCAACATGCACATTCAATCACGGGTAAAATGAGGGTGGGATGTTACATTTAATATTTATACGCATGGCATACTGGCAAAATTACTGGCATCTGTATGTGTGTGAATGACTGTTTTGAGGAACATGTGTTGTGTGCAATGCTGTTTATTATCAGTAAATGAAGCCAAAAGCTAAGTTGAAAATGAATGCTAAATTAAAAATTATATAAAATGGAGTGAAATGATTTAATTAGCAGATTATAAGTGACATGCTTTACTATTAGAACTAGCTTGGGAGGGATTGAGGGAAGGGAGGAGGAAAAAAAAAACCCTTGACTAGACACAGAAGGGTGGAAAAAAACATTTCTTTTTCCTGTATCTGTGGAGTTACAAACACAGTAACATATTGTCCTGGTGTTCATAATCACAGACTCTGCTGCCATCACAGTACTTGTTTAATGAAGCAGCCAGTTAGAAATAATGAGACTTTGAAACAAATTGTTCTACTTCTAAAACAGGAAAGAGAAAACATGCGTGGTACTCTAATACAGTGCCACAGGAGTGTTTTGGTAACATCTCTATACTTAACTCCTCATACTGTATCCCTCCAAAGGCATTTCTGAGTAGAGAAATGTGGTGTGGTTTCTTGCAAAACTAAGAAGGAAGCTCAGAACTCTATTCCCAGGTTTTGCCACTAACTTGTTGCATGACTTCATTAAAAAAACATTGCTTGCTAAATTAACATATGTGAAACACTTTGAACATTTTTGCTTGGTCTCTACCTTTAAAACTGAATATTTCACTCCTATAATGATCTTCTATTAAAACTGTCAATATCCTTTGCCAACAGAAATTGATTTAGCTTCCCTGTGCTTACAGGAGCACAGCTGGAAAGCAGCTACCCCACGTGCTAAATGGCACTTAGGCGTGTATCAGAAGGTGGAAATCCAGCCCTCAAACCTACACAGGGCAGCTACACATTTGCACAATTCACTGGCACCACAGGCAGTGAAATAAGTTAGATCCACAGATTCTTTTCCCATTATTTCCCTGGACACCCCATCTTTTCCCAGCACTATCCTCCTCCACACAGACTTTTTAAACAGCATATGGAGCTCACAGCCCAGCTTGCTCTGTCCCCAGGGTGTGTATCCCCTGGGCTGCCTGTCAAACTCCTACTCCCCTGCTCCCAGAGAGCAGAATCATCTAAGTTTGCTGCACCCTGAGAATGCCCAATGTTGAATATAGCCTTAAAAAAACCCATTACCACACACAAGCCCCTCTTTGATAAAATAATCCTGCTTAAATTCAGAACCCAGAAAAATATGACAACCTTGGTAAGCCTTTAAAGTAAAAGCCTTTAACTTATTTTCATCTCCAAATACCAAGAGAGCATAAGATACAAATACAAAAGAGCATCTGAATAGATTTGGTACATACGGACACCAATACTTCTACTCATCTTGGTGAAAAAACATCAGCAGTTGCCCTAGGGTGCTCAGCATTACCATGCCTCTACTGCAACCTGGCAAAGAGAAGTGACTTCAGGCTTTGATCCGGCAGAGCAGAGTTCACTCAGCCTGACGCAATGCTGAACTGTTCAAGCACAGGAGCAGCCCCACCTGGAGCAAGCACGCCAACAAGATGCAGGCACAAGGTGCAGAACCACAGGCAGATAGAAGCAAGAGCCTAAGCGGGATACTTCAGATGCAAAAATTTACTATCCACTGAATTACAGAGCTGAGATGCTGAACCCCCACACTGGCCCAGCAACAGGGAAGGAGAACTAACGCTGCCAGAGGGAAGCACACCCAGTCTAAGCTTATTCAAACAGCTGAGCAGATGCTGGCTGTTTAGACAGCCATACGGCCGCCTTTTCCATCTAACATACTGCACCAAAGTGCTGAACAGCAACTGCAGAAAACAACAGAAGGGAACTAATAAGGACTATATATTATGTGTAGATTAAAAAAAAAAAAGTTCTCCAATTCAGCATGCTTGCACCTTTTAGCTACTCCTTGGTAGTTTTGATCCAGGAACAGGTGTTAGGTTATAAGAGGCCACAGATTTTGAAGTCTGTAGGACAATAAGCCATATTACTTTCTAGGTATCTACTGTCCATGGAGAAGCCTCTGATCAATTTGCTTTCCATACAACAATCTGCTAATCTGAAAAAAAAATTGAAAAAAAAGAGGCAGAGGCAACTTAATAGAAACAACTTTAGAGGTGTTTGTTTATAGAAAAAATTGAGGGCTGGAACGGGGAGGTAGGAGGATTTTTTTTCTAGTCTCCCATGTACTCCTAAAATGGTCTGTGCATTGCCTGGGAGTAAATCAATACTAAGCACAGTCCAGGCGAGACTGCCATCTTACATGAAGCACTGACTGTAAAATAGACACAAAAGACACATGATACTCTCTAAGGTCCCCAGCAGCTATAATATCCAGCATTGGCAGCTCGCTTGACATTTCCTTGCCCTGCTTCCCAGTCCTCTTTCTTCCTTCCCCCTCCCTCCCCCTCTCCTTCTCCCCCTCTCTCTCTCAAACAGCTATGCTCTGCCTCTCAGGGGCTCGTCGACCGGGTGAACAGATAACAAACCTGTCAAGAAGGGTTTAGCTGGGGAATAAATCCTGCATTCGCCAGGAAATGATGTGTACAATGGGAAAATACAAGGGATGACATGAGCCTTCCCTTCTGAGAGAGTGGCCAAGAGATGCTTAAAACGTTACAGCGCGTGCTAAATGGACATTGGGATGGCTGATCAGATCGTATCTCAGACATTTCAAGTGGCTCCCTTCCTCCCCACTTTTCACCAGTACTGAAGACACACAAAGCAAGCAGACAAAGCCCATCCCTACCTCTGCTCCTTAAAAAATATATTTATTTTTAGAGTCTTGACCATGAGGAAGGTGGGGTTGGCATGTACTAAGCTTAAGGTCAAGGCTAAAATCTCTTTCAGTGGCAGGAAAGGTCACATGAAATCCATTGGGTAGTTACAATTTCCATTTATAAAAGGACAATATAAAAGCAAGAACCTTATCTTGGTGACTTAATACATGTCTCTGCTTATTACTATTTTCAAAGGGCCTTTTGCACAAATCTGATTTGCACTGGTGCAATAAAGATTCATCATCCTTCTACACAGCAGACTTTGCATTTCTGCTCAGGATCTAATTATGAAAAACAGGAACCACCCCATAAACAGATGCTAATCACAGTAGGAAAGTATTTTTATTTGAGTAACAAGGTAGCTCAGAAAGTTTGCTTAGAAGATTGCTGTATGAGCGAGAAGAGCTATTGGGGAGGAGAAAAGGGAGGGAAGAACTGATTCAATACTTTTCACAGCCAGCATGTACAAGTTGAGAATTCAGGGAGCTAGTTTTTGTTGGAAACAGAAAAAGAGCAATTAAATATGTCAGTAACTCTCCTCTCTAGCACGCACGTGTGATGAACCTTGTCTCTAAACGCTTGTCGAGATTCTGACACTGGCTGACTCAAATCAAAACCTTGGATTACCCTCAAACTCAAATCTTGGAAAACTCTGGGATTCAGATGGAATAATTGCTTTTGGTTTTAAGTACAGCAAAACATATTGTTGCTGTGTTTGCGTGTCTGATGACTGCTTTCCCCCTACATCCAAATACACACACCATGGCTCTGACATGGATTTTTTTTAAAGCAATGTCATCCACCACGTTGATATTTTACAGAGCTGAGGAATCTTTCAAAATGAAATTGTTGCCAATGCATTTTCAACCCTCCAAATCTAAGATGTTATCTTTTGCCGCTTTAAAATACCTTTTTAGTTACTGATACTGCAGTGTAAAATGTGACTCCAACTGACGGTTATTACAGAAAAGCATACCCATTAAGTGTACATTGAACAATATGGGGTAGATACTCTGGTGAGACAAACTGTGAATAAAGCAACTGTAATTTGCACCAAGAATGTTATCCACACAAAAAATCTAAAATAGTTTGGTTATCACAGGAAAGTCATGTAATGGTTCCTTGCCATAATAAAGGCCAGACTGTGTTCAGACAACTGCTTATGATCATACATAACATCTGGCTACTGGTTAACTAAAATGACGTAACACAATGCAATAAACCTTGTTTGCAGCATCTTGAAGGAACAAAGCCTTCACTAATGATATTTTAATGAGGAAATGCATACGCTAATTACTGCTGTCTTCTAGCTTGCCTAAAAAAAATCCTGCACCCAGGAAATGCAATCTTGAATCGCATTTTTCTGAAGTTTTGCTCTTTTTTGTGTCCTTTGGGTTGGGTTTTTTTTGTTCTCATTTTTGGTGGAGCAGACAGGACTAAACAGGAATGCCACATAAATGGCTTCATCTAAGAGGAAAAAAGGAACATTAGTGTTGAATAAGATCATATCTTCCTTTTTTATTCTGTATAAGTGTTTTCTTAATTTGCAACTGATATTTTAAGAAAGACACACATGAAGTACTTAGCTATTATTAGAGGAAGTGGGCAATATAATATGATCCTGTTTATGCACTAATAGAAACGAGTGATGCACTGGTTTGCCACAGACAGCATTTTATTACTGCAAGGCCACATATGCTGGGAGTTGCAGTGACCTTATTCTCAGAGGTTCACATCTTATTTTCTACTGCTAAGTGTTGCTTTTTTTCCATTTCTGGAGGGGAAGAAGGTCACTTCTCACTATTACTGTTCCATTAACTTACACTATAGCATACACATTCTTAATCCAATAGCTTCTTACATTGTGCCTTTTAACTCAATAATGCATTATTTTCTGAAGTCTTGCCTACACTGACCAAATTAATACCCGAGGTTCTGCAGCTATCAAGAGCAGAGCAGAGAAAATGTTTACTGAGATTATTGAGGGGCTTAGGCATTGTTACAACAAACCTATTTTTCTTCTCACCTTTGCAGTCGTTAACACTGAGTGATGGGCTCCCATAGGTCTACAGATCTGCAAGCACTGGAGGTTGATTCTCATTCACACTCACCATCAATGAGAACCAGACCCAACATGTAATTTTTTATGACTTACGCTTACCAAATAATGCTGATACCTCAAGACATTTCTCAACACACATTAGAAAAGACAAAACTTGCATTTTAGCAATGTTGCATTTTATAAATATCACTGTTTGGTCAAGGTGTTGTTTGGAGACAATGGGAATATGTGGTATCCTTGCCACACACATTGATAGGAGTGTTGGGGCTCAGTTTGGTACAACTTTTACTGTATTAAACAGTGACTTTGCTCACCTGAAAGAAATGACACAACCGTTACTTGTGATTCATATATGCACTGGGGCCTTTCGGTAACATTGTCAACATAATTTTATCTAGCAATTGCTCTGGGCGCAAAAAGTTGCTCTAGTTCAACTTGTTCTGCCATTTCTAATTTATCTTCTTTAATAAATAAATAAACAAATAAGCAGGAATGTTTTATTTAAGAATCTGATTCTAGACATATCAGTGCATTAACACGCATCCCTGCAGATTCAGCCTTTTCTGATTGAATTCTGGATCATTTTTATTCAGTGAATGCAACAGGAAAAGTCCAGGATGCCAAGAGAATAATATACTACAAGCTGGTGTTATGATGACATGCTCCGAATGCTCCCCTGCCAAAATGAAATTTAATTATAGCCATTGTTTGTATTATTCAAACGACTATTGACAGTAAATCTATCTAGCAAGACGTTTCCTCTTTGTATTCATTGCAGCCTTTAGACTGGAAGGGAAAAAAAAAAAAAAAGGAAGAAAAAGGAAACGCTTTCCCCCTTTACTCCTTCCCTGGTATCAGGCTACACAAGGCCACTGAAGCCCAGTTGATTTCCCAAGTCCAATTATTTTGCAGTACACAATCCTCTAGAATAGCACTCCTCACCTGGGGACTCTGTCTGCCTAAACACACTGCACTTAATGGAGTCCCTGAAGTTGTCTCCATTTCATTGCTTCTAACTAATAGGCTGTGATATTTTTTTTCCCAGATAGACCACAGCTCTTCCCACTCCCCTCGCCCATCCTCCACATAAAATCAAAGTGGCTAACGAGGCATTAGGAGACTGCCTGCCCATCTCCCATCGCCGTATCTTCACTACCACCTACTGACTGCAGGTCTTAAAGCCACAACAACCTCATCTGCAGCATCACTGAGGTCTCCTCCCAGCTTCACATTACTCATTTCATAAAAAAAAGATAGAGATAACATAGTCTTGCAGTTAGTGTGTAATGGCATGAATGCTATTAGACTCCTTCAGCTATAACGCTTAATAAAAAATGCTCTCTCTTAAGATGTTGGTGATTTTAATATAATCTGGTCTATTTTTACTTTTCTTTCAATCTCAAGCTACTGTCTGTATTCATGTGCAACAGGCCAGGTCTCCAGCAACAGAAAGAAAAGTGCAACTTCAGAAAAGAGAATGATGTGAATTGTTCATCAAAACATGATCTTCTGCCTCCTTTTTCTTCTAAATCCCATTGCTTTTGTTTTTCTTTACCATCCCACTTTCAGTGACTTTTTCAGCCAGCCAAAGGCCAGTTATATACTGCCTGTTCTCAACACATCATCTTGAAAGAAATACATTAATCAAAATACTAAAATTGCCAATGTTTGCAAGTGCTGAGGTTCAAAACATATGAGGATTTTGAGAGGAAGGTGGAGGGGAATATTAATATCATATTTAAAGGGTCCTGCACAGCTGTTAGTGACAAGAGTACTGCTCACAAGGGAGTCCAGGCAGTGCTGAATTTGAGCTGCCTTTTCATTTGTCACTGGAAGGCAGGTATTACCTTATTCTGAGGCAGAATGCAGTGGAAGGTGTTTTACACAGTCATCCACAAAAGCAAAACATAATATTTTATTTTTTTTCCCTTCTAAAGAAAGTACTCTGAAGTTATCTGGAATGTAAAATGGTTAGGTGAGGGACAAGGTCTTCATATGCCTTCACAGGGAAGGAATAACCCTTTGCAAGGCTAAAGGCTGGGGACAGCTCTGCAGCAGAGACCCTGGGGGACATGAGCTGATCAGACATGGGCCAGCAGTGTGCCTGGCTGCAGAGAAGATAACTGCATCCTGGCCTGTATGAACAGTGGTGCAGCCAGGAGACAGAAGGGAGCAATGATTTTTAAGCCCTGAGAGGATGAAGTCCTGAGAAACCTAGTCTGATGGCACAGCCAGCCCTGCCTGAGCAAGAGGTTGGACTAGAGACCTCCTGAAGTCCCTTCAACCTGAATTATTTTACGATTCTGCAATTCATTAAAGCAGCAGACTAGAACTGCATTGATCGTATTTAAAAACAACAAACTGCATTTCAAGGCTGTCTCAGAGGAGGTAGCAGGGATGTATGGGCACAAAAGGCTAAAAAGGCACAGACAGCCCTGTTATGAAGGGCTTTGATTTTGTAAAATCAGCTCCCAAGCATGAATCTCTCTGAAAACTAGGAAGTCTGAGGGGAAATGAAAGGCAAAAGCCTGATCCTCCTCTGCCCTACAATTTTCAGGGTCACAATGCTAGGACACTTCGAGGTAGCGCCCTGCTCCCATTGAAAGCAAGGACAGAAACTCCAGTGACTGAGGATCTCACTCATCATTTGCTGCTGCCTGACAGCTGCCTCTATATGCTCTGCTACACTGCAACAGTGGAAGACAGGATCCAACATTTTAAAAGAAAGTAGGTAATATTTTTATCATCACACTTCAACAACAGTGATGTTTTAAGGTATTTTTTGTCCATTAAATTACATACTGATTTTCAAAAACTATAAAAAAGTATACCAAAGTAAAAAAATCACACTTTTTTATGACAAATAGAAAACCCATCCTGGGTCACTGCTCATCTGATTACCTACTAAAATTTCTAGCTTGATTATCTGTTGCGAAGAGGAAGCAAAACACATTTTCCCATTTCCTATTTAAGATCTAGGCAAAATACTCAAAATCATCAGGACTGTATCTTGTGAGAGCTGTCTACCACAATACAAGATTTGGGCAAATGAACAAGGTTCTGGAAATGTAATTGAATTGAACTCGAATTGAAACAATAAAGAAAATTAAACCATTAATCCATTAATTCAACCTAGAACATCTATTTCCTGTGTTTTACTCCTCAGCGAAAGACAAAATTAAGCTGAGAGAGGGACTGTGTTGAGCTGGAGGTAACAGGCAGTTATCACAGTACTCAGTACCCCAGACACCTTAGCTAATGGGTATTTTGCTGTAATAAAAAAAATGGAATATCACATTTTATTTAGCTTGTCAGTTGTCTGGGTACAGTAATTCTCTTTCCTAAACAACACTGAATACAGTGGGGCCTCATGCTTCTCCTGATCTTAAAGAATTACTAGTGAGGAAAAATTCATCTCATCTCCTCACTGCTGGAGCCAGCATGGAAGGGGAAGAAGGGTCTAAAGGGCAACTAGATTGATGTGTCCTCTCCCCTTCTTGCCAACTAAAGCCAAGGACATCAGCAGATAATTTTCTGGCCCTTTTCAGTCTATTTTGGTTGTTTGGAAAGGTTTTGTGGCTAAAAAAGCATTCAAAACCATACCAAAACCAAAAAACTTTAGACAACTCAATTTTTTTAAACTTTCTTGTGCCTGTGTGGGACAGCTTTCCATTGTCCTTCAAAAGACTGTTAGAAAAGAGGATCAGGGATACCAACCTTGTGACAAAAATATAAATGGTTTGTTCATAACAATAGCCAATGCACATCCACAGAAACAAGCAGTGAATATGAACATAGGTTTATTCCAAATAAATTCCCTGTCCCCAAGGTTAAAGACCTTGGTTATTAAGGTTTTACCTGCTTGTGGTGGGTTTGACCCTGGCTGGGTGCCAGGTGCCCACCAAAGCCCTTCTATCACTCCCCTCCCCTCAGCTGGACAGGGGAGAGAAAGTATAACAAAGGGCTCCTGGGTCGAGATAAGGACAGGGAGAGATCACTTAACCAATTACCATCATGGGCAAAACAGACTCGACTTGGGGAAAAGTAACTTAATTTATTGCCAATCAACCACAGCAGGGTAATGAGAAATAAAACCAAATCTCAAAACACCTTCCCTCCACTCCTCCCTTCTGCCTGGGCACAGCTTCACTCCCGGATTCTCTACCTAACCCCCCAGCGGCACAGGGGGATGGGGAATGGGGACCTACCCCCCAGCGGCACAGGGGGATGGGGAATGGGGGTTACGATCAGTTCATCACACGTTGTTTCTGCTGCTTCATCCTCCTCAGGGGCAGGACACATCACACTCTTCCCCTGCTCCCACGTGGGGTCCCACCCACGGGAGACAGTCCTCCACGAACTTCTCCAATGTGGGTCCTTCCCACGGGCTGCAGTTCTTCACCAGCTGCTCCAGCATGGGTCCCTTCCACGGCGTGCAGTCCTTCAGGCACACACTGCTCCAGCGTGGGTCTTCTGCAGGGTCACAAGTCCTGCCAGAAAACCTGCTCCAGCGCGGGCGCCTCTCTCCATGGCGCCACAGGTCCTGCCAGGAGCCTGCTCCAGCGTGGGCTTCCCATGGGATCACAGCCTCCTTTGGGTATCCACCTGCTCCAGCATGGGGTCCGCCCTGGGCTGCAGGTGGATATCTGCTCCACTGTGGATCTCCATGGGCTGCAGGGGGACAGCCTGCCTCACCATGGTCTTCCCCACGGGCTGCAGGGGA
>VYZV01043337.1:12212-29477 GCA_013401275.1 Pandion haliaetus | reverse complement strand
TGTTAAACAGCTGCCACAGAGAATTCAACCATCAGTCATGTTGGGGATGCTCCAATTCACACCCCAGCCCATGTCAGACTGTCCAATCCTTTCTTGAGAATATGCATGTGTCTCACATAGTCTTACACAAAGGAGCATTGTACACCCAGATGGGCTCTGAGCAAGCACTGAAGTCTGAGGGATGAAACTTGAGGTGAAGAAAGCTCTTGGGGAGCGGCCTGATTCGTCCAAACAGCCTGCTGTATGGTTTTAATAATTTTTATGAATACATTTCAGAAACCTTACAGGTTTTTTTTGTGTGTGTGTGTGTGTGTGTGTGTGTGTGTGTGCACGCGCGCGTGTAATGTATCTGCTCTGCATTTCTTCTGGACTGGAAACTGTCTTAAACTATCCAATTCAATGTTTCTCCTATATAGCCTTCAGTTGAAATTACTGTCTCCTTTCTATGGAGCCAAAACCATTGTTATCTAAATTCCCTGAGCGAAGCAGCAGGTATCATGGTGCTAACCACACATTTGGTTCAGGTTAACTTACCTCCCCCTTGTGCAGGATCATAAAAAGTTAATTGGAATATGCAGCTCCAACACACACCACAACGTGAGCTGGGCAAGCGAACACTATAATCTAACCGTGTGGCAGCTCTCTGTTTGGAAACAAGCTAAAACCTGTCAGATTTCATTTTGAGAAACAAAAAAAGGCAAAGTAATTTAACCAAGATCTGGTTTCTTCTGGCATAACCTTGCAACTTCCTATGGGACACACCACTACATCACACAAACCAAGCCCTCCTTTGTAGGCAGAGATGGCTGCTGCTGTTTTTGTAGCTCTGACGCTGTCATACATGGCATAAAGGAGATGAAAAAGGTAAACTAAGGGTGCCACAGCTGATCAGGAACATCCAGGCAGACTAGAACTGACCAAGGGGAGCCTGCCCTTCACCAGAGGTTTTCCCCAGCAGTATTCACTGGTCTGGAGTCCAGAGCCCCTAACCAGGACTGCTGTAAAGCAAATGCAAGTTTGTAACTGGTTTCTTCAGTCAACAGTATCAATAAATCAATCATCTGGGTTTAGGTGATATCTCATGGCCCAGTTTATATAGTCATTTCCTTCTCAGTATCCTAATGAATGGCTTCCTACTCTTTTAAATTATTTTTAATTAGTTTTTATTAAAGAATATATTAATAATTAATCCCCCATCAGTGATAATAAAATTTATAGTGCTCATGAATCCCACAGTTTAGTACTCAGCTTAAACATACCTCAATAAATCCATGTATGCATCCTCCTCCAGCTACACCTTTTCTTACTAACCCTACCACTAACCATGAGGCTTTCATGAGTCAGACCAAAAACCTCAGGAAGCACCATGCCCTTTCTACACATGTATCCCCACAGGTGAGTGACCACCACCCCAGACAGTCCTTTGGGAGTAAATCACCATTCAAGCAGTGACACAGCATCACAAATCAGGAAGAAACATGCTTCCAGAAGACCCCTTCCACAGCTTTTGACACAGGTAGAGATTTAGTAAGTTTTGTACTCAGACCTTCTTAAATGAAAGTGTAGGGTTTGTGTTTGTGGTTTTTTGTTTGTTTCTTTTTTATGGGACTCCAAATCTGTTTTCCATGCCCTGGTGTGCCATAGCTCCTTATGCACACTGAATTAAGTCATGTCATGTATCTCTACCCCCATGGTGCCTCTGTGCAGGTACAAAAGCAATGTGCCCTTTCCCTGGCTGTGTCTGTGAGATTGCAAAGTTCTTCAGAGGAACATCTTGCTTTAGCTGAGGAGATATACAGCACCTTACACAATAAAGCAGTCAGTATTTGTAGTGCTACTGAAATATAAATAGGCTGTACTAAACATAATTCAGCAAAAGGCATTTCAGTGATCTTGCAAGCAGGAAGAAGAAACAGTAAATAGGAAACGTCCTGACAGAAAAAGAACTGATGACTCAAAATAGATGGCTATTCAACATTGCTTTATAGTCTGGATATTGAATATTTGGGAACAAGCAGATAAAGAAAGCATGCTCCTTCCTTCAGACATGTGTTAGCAAAGGTAATGAATAAAGCGAGCATCACTGAGAGGTTTAGCTATGTGCACAAAGAGATGCTGATTTGCCCAGAAGGAAAGATATGTTTTATAAAATTAGCCAGTGTGTTTTTATAATAACTTCTACAGGCATTTCCCTCAAGCTCCACTGTTATCTCTGAACACACAAGTGTAAATAACAATATCCATTATGTCCAATGCTTCAGTCAACACACAAAGAAAACTTCTTCTCCCTTCCCAAGAGGAGGCATCGTGGTAGAAATTGAAAAGGCCATTAACAGCCACAACTACAGCAACACTGTGAATAATCTAATAACATCAGGTAAGCAGTCCAGAAAGACAGATCATTGGACAGCCCTACCTTGATACTCGTTTTAAGTCACAGTACCATCCACTTGTTACATGGAGGATGGTACACACTCATTTCACTTTTACTGAGTCAAAAATAAGACAGTAATTGGATTGAGGCTTTCAGGAGAGAGGGGAGGGAAAAAGGATCTTCTTAGACTCCCTAATGCCAATCTTCATGACCTGTCTGATCTCTCAGTAAATGCCATATATAGGTTAATCCTCAAAAATCCTCAGTACAACCTTGTCACATCAAACTGTTCATCAGTTCGTTCAGAGGCTACTAGGTAAGAATAAACAAATCAAGTCATGCTGCATGTCTTCCAGCTGTCATTTAGGAGTGCTTATAGACAAGGTCTCTTTAGCGGGTGCTCTGCTGCAAAAAAACTCTGATTGGAAAATGTGAGGAATGAACAAGTCTACCAGCTTAACTAACATACTTGTAAGCACACTGCATGTGAAAGACATCCGTGCACTTACACGTTTTACTCTGTGTGCCTTAAGCATTCTGTTTTCTCCTTCATTTTCCTAATTTTAAATAGTATTTATTTTTTAAAACATGCACACATCCATATTAAAAAGTATCATGACATAATGCTGGGGAAGTGTGTTACAAGGATGTGCCTCACACACCAAATTGCTCCTTTTATGTACAAAACAAGTAAAATGCAGCAGCATCAACTGCCTGCCATACACTCACTACTCAGCCACTGAGCCTTCTTTTGGGGCACAGTGGGTTATTTACCCCCTTTAACCTCAAGGCCACCAGAAGAGGTCCTAATGTGTGATACAACCTTTGCTGCTGTCTGTGTTTGGACTGATGCCATTCATTTATTCCATGTTGGCCTGCAGCCAACCAACAGATGGCAATGACTTTTAGATGAAGCAGGGTAATTTTGAACCAGTGACCCAAAAGGTGAAAGGTTTTGTAGCCCACTGCTTACCCTCTGGCCCCAACATCTGTGAACTTGCCCTTTTCAAATACACTCAGAATAGTGCTTCAGGCACTGAAAAATACACATAGAGCATTACCACTTGGTTAAGTTTTCTCTCACTTCTCATAACCTTCAAAATACAGTACTATTATGCCCCACTCCAACTGCTCACCTAACTATATCTTGCCATTATGTCAACACCCAAAGAGTGCAATTTTGAACGTCTGCTTGTCAGCTTGTCTCTCAAGCACTTTTGCAATTTCTGCCATGCTCTTCATGAATTGAGGAAAGTCTAGTCAAAATCTATTATCTTTCCCTCCTGTCTCAGTTGACAGTTTACTGCAATGCATAAACCACTGCAGTCTAAAGTTTGGGTTTGGTCTTTCTCTTCTATAGCCGTGTTTCGTCTATGTATGATTTACCCAACAATGTTATTGTTTCTACAACTCCATCCTTATTCAAATAGTGACTACAACTGAACACATATTTTGAAGGTCAACATTTGTGGATACAGTACAGTGCAAAGGAATTGAAGAACCCAAAAGCCTCTGTGCGCCCATTTTTCCCCCTACATATGATACCCCACTTCATCCCTGAAAAAACACACGTCTTCCTGAATGGCCTACCTTCTATGTTACTCTCTGTGTTTTGGGTTTGGTTTTTTTCCCCTTTTTTCTTCTATTGCAGGATATGTCAGATTTCAAAGGTCTTTTCTTTTGTGTCTCAAGACCATGTATCACAGCAGTTGGTCCTGAGGCCAAAAAAAAATAGAAGTTGTGCTCTTTTCTGAACCATGGAGATCTCTCCCAGGAGTGAGATGAAGATCCACTCTTTCAGAAGCAGAACAAAGAAAAGCAACCCTTCTGGTCCTAAGAAACTGTCAACTGAATTTCTAAATTACATAAGGTTTTGATGACCCTGCTCAAAAAGCAGTTCACCAGAGAGATACAGCATGAATCGAACTAATAGAGTAACAGGACTGGAGTGCTTCTGCTGCAGTGAAGGGCAAAACCCTGAATGTGCAAAGCGAATGATAGCAAAGGAACGGAGCAATAGTAAGAGAAGGAAAAAAAAAAACCCAAACCCCCAACAAACCACCAAACAAACCCCAAGAAATTTAACATATTTGTCATCATGTTTTGTGAAGCAGTGAAACAGATATGTGGAAAAGGCTGCAGTTTCTGCATAACTATCCCATCTGTAGACATTTCCAACTTCATCATTAATCAATGCTTCTCTCCTCCGCAGTACTCATAACAAACCCCAACCACTAAATCCCAGTGTAAATCCTGCTATCAGTCTCAAGAGTGTGAAACAGACAGTTGACTTTAGGATTCTTCTTTATGTTCAGAAACATGAATAAATCACACACCATCAAGTTTATCATTTTTTTGTCCTCAGAGAAATATGAAATATTACAGATCATCTTCAGTACATCAGTTTCTTCACACTCCATTAGCAAGCAAGGTCTATTTTTCATATAATTTACCAAACCACTGGCCTAATTTCTCTTATTTCTTTTGGAGCAGGAAACATACATAGAGCACGTTCTCCTATTATACATCACCCACAACCAACCTTCCCGTCTTTCATTCCACGATTACAAAAAGTTGATGGAGTTGGCTAGCAGCTCTAGGTGGTCCAGATCTTAACTTTCTTTTCAGAGATACTATGAAAAAATCTGACTATCAGAAATAAAACCTATCATCAGATAAATAACTGAAGATATTTTAGGCCGGATGCTCAGAAAAAGACATATCCCCAAACACTAACCAGCTCTGTAGAGTTAGCAGGTTTTGTAGTGCGTACATGTGTGTAAGAGAGGCAAGGTTACCAGCGGGTTTTTGAAATGGTGCTGTGCCCTCACAATCTTACTTCACAGAGAGACAGATTCCTCACACTGATACCCCGCAAAAAGAAAAAAAAAACCCAAACCCAAACCCACCACCACCAAAAACCCCACAGACCAGAAAGCACGCTCCAAACACCCAAGAACTCCTCTCAGTTTCAAAAAAATACCTCTGCTAGTTGGTTGCCTCAACAAACAGACTGAGGGTACAACGGGAACATACCATGACATAACAGTCCCTTTGAGACTGTCCCTCCACGTTCAATGAAAGTCAAGGTGGCAGAACAGAGCACTTTCCACTGCCATGTTGAAACTGCTCTGAGGACACAATAAGGACTTCAGACTCCGAGGCTGCCAGTTTGGTATTTTCACCAAGACCGTAAGAAAAACTATTATAAAAAAATAGTAGTGGAAGTTAAGGTGAAGATGGTGCAGTTTTTCTTTACAACAAAATCCTCCTATTAAACGCTTTCTGCCGAAGGTGGATATGATATCCCTTGCTCAGAACAGGGCAGAAAGAAATAGGTGGAACTACAGCCAAAATAATAGGAGTC
Source organism: Pandion haliaetus (assembly GCA_013401275.1). Taxonomy (NCBI): domain Eukaryota; kingdom Metazoa; phylum Chordata; class Aves; order Accipitriformes; family Pandionidae; genus Pandion; species Pandion haliaetus. The sequence continues at coordinate 23,736 of VYZV01043337.1, read as the reverse complement.
AAGAGACACAGGCCTCATCTTTTCCCTTTGCACCTCTGTAATGGGAATAAATTACAAAAATCTGCAGTCTGGCAACCTCCCCCCTTTTTTTTTTCACCCCCCAAAAATTTCAATTTCCCTGGAGAAACAATAAGGTGAGAGGCTGACAGGATTTCACATTGAACCACTGCAATAATTGCCACAATTCCTTCCCTATCAACTGAAAGTTGAAAGGTGCAAGCCCATACCTGGGCAAGGGGAAGCAGGTGACATTCACTTTTCCAGTATCTGCATGTTGCCTGCAAGAAAGGTAGGGGAGGAGAAATGCATTGGAAGATCTGCAGATGGAGGAAATCCTCTAAAGTCATGACTGCAGTAAGCAATGTTACTAGTGAAAAACAAAATCTTAAGGTGGTTGCTGGGTTTGGATGCTGAAAAAACAAACATACGTGTAAAACACAAAGCCCCAAAACTTCAGAATTATTTTCTTCATAAAGCCAAACTGAGGCCCAGTTCTAAGTGCAGACAAAATAAAGTAAATTATAATGGTAAATTGGGAATGATTTTGCTGCCTCTCTTGCATAGGCCAGAAAAATCAAGTTGGCAGCTGCCAGCTCCTGGAAGGACTGGTGTGCTCTTGTTGGTGAAGCCTTGCATGAGCTACAAAAGAAAAGAACTATTGTTTTTCTTCTCAGGGCTTCTACTACTAATAAACTGCAAATCTCCCATTTCTTTCCTCCTCCATTCAGACTGATCTCCAAGGGCAGTTTCACAGGTGGATCCTGGTGGCTTTAAAACTGCCACCCAGTCATGCATGCTCAAAACAGCAGAAAAAGCATTGGCTGCTTCTAACCTCTAAATGTGACCAGTCACGCTGGATCTGGAAACAAGGGGCCCTCCAGTTTCTCTGTGGGTTTAATCCACTTCAACGGGATGTGCCAAAGCAGCAGAGCACCACAGTAAAATAAAATGCATGAGGGCAGTGCCCTGCATTAAAATATCACCGGTCCAATGATTGCTTAGGGTCAGGTGGCATTGTAGCAACCTCAGTTATTTCTCAGGATTTTTTCACTCATCATTTCCAATTCCCCTGAACTGATGACTCTCAAAATTGCTTAGTCACATGAGTCTTTTGCTCCTTTGCACAGGAACAACCAAACTATAACATAAAACATTTATTCCAGAGCCAAACATGTATTCAAAACATTAGCTCCAGCAAAAGAAACGATCAGACACAAGAGCTTTCTGTTCCATTCCCAACAGTACCCTTAGGAAGAAGAGAATGACTTTATCAACAAGCAGTAAAAACCTTAGTTTCCCATGTCTGAAAGAGATTTCATTAAATGCTTCCCTTCACTAGGTGCACATCATTATATTTCTCATAGACTGCAAGCAATGTGAGCCTATGTCTGCACAACAAGGCCTGTGTCATGACTGACAGCTCTAGGAATTACAATAAATACTGCAGAAACACAAGCAATGCTTTCATAGGAGTCCAGTGGCAAATGGAGTGCTTTCTTACAAAAATAAACCCAAACCAAAACAAAAACCCAAACCTGGCAAAGCTGTTTCTCAGAAAAAGAGTTTTAAGAAAAATACTCATCTAGCAAAGACACTTCCCATTTACCTATCACTGCAGTATTCAGTCTCTGTCACAGCATCTGGCCTGACCTGAGGGCACGCTCCCCGCCGTCAGCCACAGGTATATCTGCACACAGCCTCTGAAGGCTTGTCACCTTTGGCAACTCATCCTTAGGCCAGCAAGGAGGCAACAACGGGAGGTCCGTCCAACTGGGCCAACCCTGAGACCTGTGCTTCCCCTGCCTGCCAGCCCAACCCAATCCTCTCACAACAAATGCATGTATTTCAAATATCTGCCAAATCCCTCCTTGCACTGGTGATGGGAAGCTGCCCGAAATTTCTCAAAGGGTTCGGCTGTATTACTCACGCACTGACGGACTCCTTGGCAGTGATAAAGGCCACAGTGATGGTGAAAAAAACTAATTCACAGCCTAAAAAGGATTAATCTTGCTACTGTAAAATGTCTTGGCGACAGTGAGAGTTAGCCACTCATGGGGCAGATCTAAGCCAGAATTAAACCGAGTACATGCAGAAAATTATGCTTTTCTTGCAAAGACAGAAGATGACAATTAACTTCCAGGCAGTCTGTTGAACTACATTCTTTGCTACAGTTTTTACTTAGAGATCAGTGATACCCCAAAAGGTGTGAGGGTCATACTTTACTCTTCCTGCTCCATCTCCTTCCACACTCAAAACTTCTCAGAGCAATAACCACAGTCCTGATTCAGGCAATGAAATTACACCATTCAGGGTAAGCAAGGAAAACCTACCTCCAACTCCAGTACTAAGGAAAATTGTCTTAAAACATAAGATTCAATCTTTTCCAACCCATCTGTACTTCTCATCTGCAGATGAATTAGTTAGTCACTAACAGAGATGAGACCACTTTCTGCTACACCTACAACGTGGCTGTCTCATGATAGCTTCCTCCTGGACTCAAAAGCTGCAGTCATGCCCAGTGGATCAGGGAATATAATGCAAAACATTACAATACAATGTACCACTATTTTCACCAGGAGACTACGTTATAGCTTGCATTCATGTAGCACAAAGGGGAACATACACGCTTAACCACTTACACTCAGTTTCCAAAACAGGTATGTAAAACAGCAAAAAGCAACTTGCAAACTTCTGTTCAATTCCTAATTTCTTCACAGTCCTAGGCCTTTGTAAGCAGTGTGTCCTTTAGAAAGGAATGTGGATATTACAGGTATGAGGCAGCACTGGCAGGGAAAGGACCAGCAGGACACCTGCATGAGGAGGCTGAAGTCTATCACTAGAGTTTTTTAGGCTCCCAGAATCAGATCAACAGAAGGAAATGCAGATGCACTAGTACAGCTGTAATACTTGTACTTTAGCTTAATTTTTTTGATTCCTTAAGGCATTTTTAAATACTATCTCTGAATAAAAACTAGCAAAAGTTGTATGTCTGCATGAAGGAGAAGCTATATCCCTTTCTTTGATGACAGCCAGCACCATTAAAACACTCTACAGACACCCACATTTTAAGAGAAAGGAAAGCAAATGGAAAACAATTCCATACTGAAATACTGTGAGTGATCTACTCAGAGGCTCTTAATGCTACTGATCTGATTGCCCTTATATGCTAGTAGAGACAAAGGAATGCAATTTGATTGTACATTTGTAAGACAAAATTATATTCCTCTCTATCTTTCTTAAGCATTTACAGTTTTTCAGAAAATGCCATCAACAGTATAAATCTCCTGGGCCTAATACAATGGACAAAGTCAGAGTAATCAATTCTTATTTATTAATCAGCCTCTATCATGATGTTCCATAATCATTATACTACAGTTTAGACACCATAATAATGAAGCTAACAGAACTAATGCAATTTGGGTAAGATGTCGGCAGGCAATGGCAATAACATTTCTTGATAATAATGCAGTAAGGTAAATAGGTCTTGGTCATAAGAAAAGATATTAAAATGGACAAAAACACACTAGGGAAAGGAGGTTTTTAGATGTACTTATTTTCAAGTTATTAATTTAAAAACCATGAAGATAATAATGTTAGAGAACCAATGTGCATCATCAGAAATAAAGGGTTAAGGGTTATATAAAATCACTTTTACTCTCAAGAAGGCACAGTAACAGCATTTGAACATCCTCACAGAATCTAAATGCACAGTGAGGTTAGAAGAGTCAGATGAAGGAAAAAATGAACATTTCTCTTGGAAGAAAATTCTTTAATTACAAAGTAGTCTGCCTGGGATTGTGTCATGGAAAGCCTGCAAATCCTGGCTATTTGTATACAATAAACCCAAGTGCCGCCCCCTAAAACTCTTCGCTACTTGGTTCTCCTTGCCTGTGAGAATAGAAGAGCTTAAAAATGGGTAAGGGAGAAAAGCACAAAGCAAGGAATAGTACTTAGATCCTTGGGAGCAAAGTCTACTGCAAATGACACATTGCTGGGGGTGCTTTCAGTTCTCAAACACATCCTTGTTCCAATGATCAGAGGAATTTCTGGCTAAGAGGGATCACTGCACCACAGAAGACACAGTTCAAAGGGACAGCAAGCCACACAGAATAATTCTGTGGCAACATGACCCCTTGAAATGCATAGAAAAGCGTAGACCTGCACCTTAGAAATCTCAACTACTAAAAAAGACAGGGTGGAAAAAAAAGGAAAAGAAAGAAAAAAAAACTTGTTTATAATAAAGACTACATTCTGTAGCAATTTCCTAGATTCCTGGGGTTAGAAATCTAGATTGCCAATGGATAAGTGAGCCTTAAAATCACATCCCTGCTGACAAAAATTCATTTCTTATAACTGTCTCCATTTACCGGAATGTTGAATCTTTCCCATGGGGAAGGAACAAATGAAAATGTTATTTCTCTGCTCATGAACTCATACCTTTCTGTCTGCTTTTCACTGTTGGCAATTTCATTCTCTTCCAAATTTGACTAAAGCCTGTGACCTGGGGGAAATAATGTCTATATAATAATCTTCTGAAACTCTAATTCTGAGTCATGTTTTTTTGGATGTTGCCTCGCACTTTATGAAAATTGCACTGAGCTATGAAATGTAAGTGATGTGATGTCTCTGCCTTAACATAATCATTTTGTCTGGTGAACATGTTGCAAATAATAATAATAATAATAAAAAGGGAGTCTCCTTTGAAAGCAACAAAATAAAATAAAATTAGAAAAAAAAATCCATGCCTAATGGCAAAAAAGAGGTTGTGGCACCCTGTTCCATAGGTTTATTTTCACTGCCCCATGGAAACAACTATTCACAACTGGTAGCAAATTAATGGTGTGACAGAGGCAAGCAGAAACATCATGGCACTGTGGCTGAGCAGCTTAATAGCCCTAAAGCTCCCTTGACTGTGTGCTTCAAGGGACCTTACTAAATCCTGGCACAAAGTGTCACATCAGCACTTTGCTCCCACTTTGCTTGGCCTGGCTGAAACACCACATTTGCATATGGGGAGAAATCAGAAACAAGTTCATAAAACACCAAATGCCTGGAAAGCATAATTATTGGCTGGGGTCTCTTGAGCAGCTTGCTGAGCAAACTCAGCAGTGGGCATGTTTGCAGTTGATCAACTCTTCACCCAAAAGCAGAAATAACCACAGTATCTGTTTATTGGATCCACAGCCACACACCGGCTGCATCCCTTCCCAGCTCTATAAATCTACACAAACAAAGCTGTACATTACCAGATGTTTATTTTTTTATCCACACTGACCCATAAAATCTACAGTACAGTAGATCAAATGGTGGAAATCATTAAAAACTTGCTCTAAACAAAATTGGTACCGCCATATGTTTTGGGCCTTCCTCCATGTAAAGCTCCACTTAGCTCCACAGGTATAAATCTAGAATAAGTCCATTTATATCAACAGTTATTTCACATCTGCAGAGATGCAGCACACGGGTGCCGGAATTTGGTCTCTGATGTTTCCGGGATGAATAAAATATATATATATATATCTTTTTTATACATCCAACTGAGAAATGCAAAACAAGTGAGGAATGTTTTATTGTTTGCAAAAGAAAAGCCTGGCAAAGACAACCCGAGAAATTTTCAGCTGATATACTTGAACATCAGATTTGCAGTGAATTGAAGCACACAGCAATGCATGTTTGCTGCCAGGCAAATATCCCGTAAGATTTTTACAGTGCATCCTAAATCCGCAAATTGGTAGCTATAAAGCGCATCTTGAATTGTGAAAAACAGGAGGAACTGACAGCCCAGACCTCAGACGGCAAACAACATATTCCAGTGTCATATGAAAATTCGTTTTGTCACTCTGACACCATCTGAAAAAAATAATCTCTCTGAGGTACGCCCTAAATGATCTCAGAGAGACTATGATCTTAGATGAGGCAGAATTCTGGGTCCCCACTACCTTTCAGGTTTTACAAGCTGCCCCATTTTTCTGTGGCTATCTTGTAATGAATTAAAGCACTTAATGTACCTGCACTTCTGTTAGTAGCCTAGGACTATCAGCATGGAAAGCATGTGTATATGTGTGAGTATGAGCATGTGTATGTCCATATGTGAATGAAGGAATGAAAAAGCATGACACAGTGGGTGTCTCTTGGGACATAAAAAGCAGTGGAAGACGATGATGTAATAGTTACTGAAGGAGGACCCTCATCCCTGGTCTGCTGCATGATAGCACTGAGTTCAAATATAGGTCCTGAACTGAACGACCAGGTCACTGAACTCCTGCAGAGCTCCATGGGGAAATCAGTCTGATTCCTGCAAAACAAGCCTTGGCAGCAGTGAATCTCCTTCAAACACAGGACACAGGAAGACCTGCACATCTCAAAGCGCTCAGGCAGAGGGTGACCACTGCACTGGGTCTCTCCAGGCAGGTGAGTCCACTTCATGACCTAATCCCACAGCCACTGAAGAAACACAGACAACCCCACTGACCTAGGCAGACCTGGGGATAGTATATCTGAGCCAAAGCTAGTTACACTAATGAATTTTTTACTATTGACTTCTGTGGTTTTCAATCAGGCCTAGCACGAATAACAGTTTTTTTGTTTTATACTAATCATCTCCTCCATTTGCCTTCCACACACAAGAAGTTTGTGATTTTTTTCCCAAAGCACCTTTAGTTCCTCAGATAAAATCCATTTGAGAAGTGCGTACTCTTAATTTGTTGTTGTTGTTAATAGTGGTGCTGTAATGTATTTTTTCAAAAAAACCTTACAACTTTCTTACACGACAATGGTAAAAGGTTCATTTTAAATAATCAAGAAAGAAATAATTTCCATTAGATAAAGCAGTCAATAGCATCAGAAACGTGGCTGCAATTACTTGTTGCACTTTACAATGAAATCCTTGTAGTCTAATAACCACAAGATGATGAAACACATTTTGTCTCCATTTCACATGACTGACCCCAATTTTGCCAAGGACATCTGAACACATTTAACATACTGAAATCTTCCATTAGGATAATGAAAATACACATTATTGAATTCTGTATTTGCTTTATAGTGCTACAAATAGCAAATTTAATCTTTTTTACTTTTGGTCGACACTACACCTGCATAATTGTTCACATTTCTCAGAGTCTGAAATAAGCTACAAAATGAAGAAAGAGGAAGATGTTGACCCCACAATCTATTATGCAGCACTTATGTAATTTTATTTGCTGTATGTGTTTAGTAAAAAGATTGTGTAAATCCTAGCAACCTACAAAAGATATACAACTATTCTCCACAATCTATACTAAAACAAATAAACTATGATGTACCATGCATAGTTAACAAGAGGTGCTGGAGTGCTCCCTTGTAAGGGAGCAACTGCCAGAGTTTATAGCCATGGAGTGAAATTCAGTTTTGCTTCAAGGTACAAATATCTTGCTTAAAAATCACTATGTCATCCAGAAGCCTAGTATGGAAACACACGGTCAGCCTTTTTGCTACCCTTTTTAAGAGGGGAAACTTCAGTCACAGAAAACTCCTATCAAAGTCAGTCACAGCTTTTACCTGTTAAGTGCTGATGACACCTACCTTGTATTTGGTCCCATGCCTATCTCTGTTTTGCATAGAGCAATTTGCTTTAGTGTAGACATTGGGAGACATTTTCATCTCTTTTCTTATCCATAGGTCTCAAATCACTGAAATTGAAGCCCACGACTGATATGCCCAAGGTAACACTGAGAATTGATTTATGTCAAGAGAAAAAAAAAAAATCCACTCCTTCAGGCTTCTGGTTGAATACAGTAAAGATGAGGCCTTTAGACTACTGGATATCATAAAAATTTCTGCCTCTTTTTTCAAGCCAGTGGCTCAGTATTTTCTTTCATTAGCTTTAAACTTCACTGCAGTGCTAGGATCATGAGTCATACTTGTAAAGTCCCTAATGTTTCATTTGCCTTCTATTTCAGTGGCTGGTACTCAGATACTGGGGGAAATCAAATAAAATAGCCAGACATCACCCCACTCCTCTCCAGAAGCAATGCTTCAGGTGTAGTCACTTATTTAAAAATAAGAATCCAATCACCGATCACAGCTTTCATCTGTTAAACTGTTCAGTATAACCTTCTGAGACATTTACGTGTTATATATTCTACAGTCATTGCTCAAAACAATGCATTAAGTCTGGATGGCAATGAAATTTGGATCACTAACATCTACTCCCCTCAACAAAAGCGTGTCCCTGTCCCTATGCCTCCCCACCACTATTTCAGAATCTCAAATGATGGTTCACATTGCTCTGTGAATATGAGGAATTTAATCTCAGACAACTTTATAGTCTATTCTCATACACATAAAGCTTTGATGTTGAAAATTACAACACAAGTCAACAGAAAATACATTCAGCACTCTGACTGCAATCCCAGCATCCTTCTGCTGTACTTTGATGAAAGGCGGGTATCAACCAACAACGAACTTCACAGTCCAAAGAGGAAGTCCAAGTTTCCAAAATTCCAGATTATCATTCTGTAAATTGCTAGCCCAGGTCTGGTAAAAATACTGCAATGTAACCAGGAAGGAGAGATGTTAAAAGACGTTCCAGCGTCTGGATTCAAGGCACCTCCATACTAGCCAAACTTCCTCTAGATCAGCTGATGGGTCAATGTAATTTGAGTATGTACCAACAATGCAAAAGGACCAATAAGGCATATGTACATCAGCAGCATGCACAGAATTTTTTACATAATCCATGTCTCATGGCAGCTGGAGGCACAGCATGCTATATACACTAATAATTCAGTGTACTCCTATGACAAGATGTTCTAGATGCTGCTCTACTTCAGAGTCATTTTTTCTGCACATAGCGACAGAAGAGATGGAGGGCACAAAAATGCACTACTCATGACTTATAGCCTCTCCTAAAGATAGTAGATTCCACTGTTGTTTATCTATACTGCATGACTTTGACCTTGTGCAACCACATGGCACTATACCAGCATACAGCAAGGCAGTGAAAAACAAGAACTTCCTCACAGAGTCTAATGTTTTATAGTTGTCACAGGCAAATGTGTAATTGCAAACATCTAAATACAAAGCACTGAAGACCTTGGAAAGCAAATTGCCTTCATTTGTGCTTATGCATGTTTTGAATCTCACTGTCTGATCTCTAATGCAACCATTCAGCTTTATTTTAAAAGAAAAACTGTTACTGCATGTAACAGTCTGGAAGATCTATTAAAACTTACAGACTCTGGTTTTCTGGCTTTCATCAGAGTGCCAAATTTACTCCATCTACTTCATCTGAAGGAAGCTGAGTTACAACAGTGATACATACTCTCAATGCAAAAACGTGTTCCATAAAACACAGAATCTGACCTGCGACTGAAATGCTGGCTACATTTCTGAAACCATTCAAGTTAAATGGATTGATTAAAGGATAATTTCCACTAAGGAAATTCAAGTTAGAATGGTTCTGTAGCAGTCACTTTGAGTGATAAGGGATGTATTCTCGATGCCATTACACTACTTTGACTCCAGCGCAGTTCTATCTATTTCAGTGTTTACTAATTCCAGTTCAAGGAAGGTGATCAAAATTAGATTCAATTGAGTCTGATATAAAGAAGTTCTCAGATTTCTCCACTCCATTAACATCAATTTCTGCACTCCATTAACACCAGTTTTATTCTGGTATAACTGCATTGATTTCAAAGGAGTTACACCACCCTTGATGTTGGTGTTAAAGAAATAGAAAATCAGACCCTATTTCTTTAATACTTTTCTTATGGAAAATATTGCTTTCCTCAGACAATTAACGTAAAAGTGATATGGCAAGAAACACACAAATATACTTGTAAAAGGTAATAGCTGAACAATCTAGCAGATAAGAACTGTATTTAGGTTCTGACCCAAAGCCTACTGAAATCAGTGACTTTACAACACTCTTTACTCTGCCTTTAACCAAAGTAAATATACCCAGCAACAACGATGCTGCAAGTTGCCAACAGCAGCATTGCCCTATAGTGCTAAATGGATTGACCATTGAACTCTAGTTGCTGAAAATAATTGAACTGAGAAAGACACGTCTGCTGTTTCCACTGTTGTCCATTTTACATTAAGCTAGTAGTTTCCACATAAATTGGATTCAACGATGAGGAACTCCATAACACAACAACCTATGACAGTATGCAAGATTTTATGTAAGCGTGTGCACAGACACACATTCATGCAGACACATAAATATCAACTACATGTATCACAGAAGATGATCTGGTCTATTAACTTCCAGTCACTGAGAACAGTGTGTACCAAGATCAAACAAAGAATGTGCATTGACTTCAACATGCTTTAAATCAGGCCTAAAATAGAGAGATCTGTAGGACTGAAGTACAGTAGCCTCTTAAATATTTCAAACAGTAGAGTTTAAAAGAATGAAAATTTGCCATAGTAGTGCTATTCCTAGAAAACACATACACCAGTCTCTATGCACATGGCTGTGAATAAACAGTTGACAGTCTTTGCATTCACTCTGAAGCAATTGCTTAAATAAAAAAATTGTCTGTGACATATATAAACCAGTAGGGTAAATTCCCCAAAGCATCAGCTTTTGTATTACTGATGCCAATTTTTTAAAAATAAAACCAAGTACGATTAATCTTCTTGCATAACTACAATGAGTGGAAAGAAATCACTGTCAGAATGTGTTAGTGGTTATCAAAACCAATCAACTGCAGTTTCCACATTCAACAAAAATGGGTGGATGATACTAATGGAAAGATTACATGGAAAACTGATCAGAAGATATGGAAGCATATCTCTATTTTTAATGGAAATATGTAGGAAAATATCATTACAACTATGCTGCTAAGTATGCAGTACTGATATTGCTGAACCAAAATACACTGGTATTGAAATGCCTGACAAAAAAACCCACAACATCTTGAAATGGGTTTGATGGTTTACTTTGAGCTCCAGTTCCACCAAATCTTGAAAAAAATTAATCATCTAACAGAATACTCTGATTCCATTCACTCCCATTGGGTCTAATATTCTATATATTCTGAGTAGAGCACTGGCCCTTCAGTGTTAATTAGGGAGAACAGGGCTCCTGTAATGAAAATAAATGCATATCATAATCACCATGAGATGGTTCTCAATCAAACATTGCCACAGAACGAAAACAGTGCATTGTTTCTGAGGTCAAATAATGTTTTCTAGTGAGTCTGACTACGCAAAGCTTACAGCCCTAATGTAATGTATCCTGCGTAGTCCCATTGAAGTGAACAAACCTGCTTGCAACCTGGTGCAAGACTGATTTCTTATCCACTTGCTTTCTGTTGTTGTGGCTATATTTTAAGCAACGTCTCATACACACATGACCCTCCAGAAGAATGCAAGGTAGGATAGCTGCTGAGAATATAATTCAGCGACTTACTGTTATGGGTTTATGTGGTGTGGTTTGGTTTTGTTTTGGTAGCGGGGGAGGGGGCCGCAGGGGTGGCTCCTGTGAGAAGCTGCTGGAAGCTCCTCCGGCTCCAAAGAGTCGGACCTGCCTCTG
>VYZV01043337.1:1123-11982 GCA_013401275.1 Pandion haliaetus | reverse complement strand
GAAAGGAACCACGTTGGAGAAGTTGGTGAAGGACTGTCTCCCGTGGGAGGGACCCCACGGTGGAGCAGGGGACGAGTGAGGAATCTTCCCCCTGAGGAAAGGAGCGGCAGAGACAAGGTGTGGGGAGCTGAACCCAAACCCCCATCCCCTGTTCCCCTGTGCCGCTGGGGGGAGGAGGGAGAGAGAACTGGGATTGGAGCTGAGCCGGGAAGGAGGGAGGGGTGGGGGGAAGGTGTTCTGAGCTTTGCTTTTACTTCCTAATAAATATCCTTGTTTTGATTTGATTTGTAGTAAATTAAATTGATTTTGTTTCTTCCCCAAGTTGAGCCTGTCTTTTGCCCGTGACCATAAGTGGGGAGGCATCCCTCCCAGTCCTTGTTTCGACCCATGAGCCTGCCTTTGGATTTTCTCCTCATCCCAACGTGGCCAGGCGCGGGGGTGGGGGGTGAGCGAGCGGCTTCGTGGTGCTTTGTTACCGGCTGGGCTGAAACCACCACACCGACCAATACCACAAAGCCATAGTCTGTAACTGGTTAGGAAAAGAGACTGGTATGACCACATACAACTACAATACTGAAGCTTATTTAGACAAAAATGTTCAGGTGATTGTGATTAAATAACTGCTAACTCACTTCAGTCTGTTCAACACAAAATGAAATGTCTTTCTGTCAGATGGGTTTACCACTTTAAATTTACAACCAGACAGGAATACAAACCAATTTCAGTAATACAGATTAACTGCACAAAAGTTACCAGGTTTGCGTATGAAAGTACAGGTCTTCCAAGATTGTATAAATACTCAAAAAAAAAAAGACATTTTCCTTTTCCAGTAGAAAAAAAAGTTTTAAATCAAAATAAATGTTTAATTCACATGGAAATGTAAAATCCACAGGATTAGATTCAGCAGTATTATATCAGGAATGCAAAAGTTGTGTTTCAGTATTGATTAATGCCAGCAAGGCTTGAATTTGCATGTAATTTACAATCACTTCCTTCAACAAATGTCTTCGTTTAGTATTATTATGAGTTTGGCATGACAAGAGTATTACAAATCACTCTCTATCAGGAGGAATCAGTAAGAAACCCACCATTTATTTGGAAATACTGCAACAGACATGATTGGGTGAGAAGGTATAAACATGGTTTATGTATAGAGTGCTATACATTACTCAAGTGTATTAGTGCCACATGCAGATTAGGAAAATTATTCGTTCTGTTCTCATAGTGTTCACAATGTGCTGCACCCAAAGACATTGAAGATGTAGTCCCTCCTCTCAAGGAGATTACAGTCTAAATTGCTTCTCTTGTACTGGGCAAGTGATAAAGCCAGGCAAGCATTGGACAGCACTAAAGGGAGGTCAGGTAGCAGCATATGAGCCAGCCAGCTTTGCAAACAGCAGTAAGCTTCACAAGCCAGGCTGTCAAGAAAGGGACTAAGAGCTCTGATTTGCATGCAGTGATAGATTAAAATCAGACAGCCAAAGTAGTTACTATCCCTTACACCATCTACTTCATTCCCCTGACAGCAGTTGTCATCCCACCACAGCAGACAACTGAACGGCTCATGAAGCAGCTTCTGGAGTGCTCAAGTTTTCGGCTTGGAGTATTACGTCCCCAGTCTGAGTTTAACTTAATATGCTTTAGAAGCCATTCATTCATCTGCCTTGCACAGGAGGTAATCTCCATCGCAAGGGCAGGACAGACAGCTTGAGGGCCATAACCTCTTCAGCTGTTTTTCGCCTTTAATTTGCCACAGCTTGCAAGTCAGGGACCTCAGGCAGGACCTAAGTCATATGGCTGGATTTCCACAAAGCACTTAGGACCAATGAAATCTGTGGAACAACCAGTGATTAAAGTCAAGCAGGTGCCTAAATGCTTAGCCGGATTGAGATCATTTAACCTAGACCAAGACGCTGGACTTATCCTTACAGCTCAGTTGATGAAATTCATCCATCAGATGAATACAGTGCTGCCTGTACCAGCCTGTATATTAATTATTAATGTTTACTTGAGTAATTTTAGATTCTCAAATAGAAATGTTCTTTTGAATGAAAAGCTTTAACAACAAATATTGCAAAGACCAGACATTTCCACTAAACAGGCCAGGACTGTAAATGCAGCATAAATCAGAAGAGAATGTAGAATTCTTCCAGTCTTTATCATCCACGCTAAATTTGCAAACTGCAGATCATGGCAGATACTGAAACACTTTCTCATTTTGAAGAAGTCTATCCAAATACTACATGCTGTGAAATATTATCTTAAGGTAGTTGTTTTGATAAAAAACAAACAGCCAGCCCTAAAGATTAATGCTTCATATGAGGTATCCAGGTTATTAATCCCACCTTCTTCTTTCCTCTGGCCCCGGTAGTGAATGTTTTCTGGAAACCTGCATGGAGCCAGATGGTTAACTATTGGAAATCTATACTAAAAAGATTAATGTTACCCCATGACAGGGATCAGTCATTTGTAGAGATTTCCTAATACAAACGGTGACATTTGTTTATTCAGACTGGCTGGATGAGCCATACTCTGAGGAGAGCCTAATTAGTTCTCAAAGATTTTCAAAACATTGGGGCCCAGCTGCTGAGCCGCAGTTCAACATCTGAAAGAAAATTACATGTGTAAACAGATATACAAGTAACACAGACATCCAGACAGACAGATATGAGTGACTGCTCTTCAAGCTGCCTTTGAGCTGTTCTAACACAACATGTGGAAAGATGTCGGTACCCTGGGTGAGGTAAGTGCTTACAAGTGGCCACTGGAAAGACTCCAGTGCCAGTCACAGTGATTAAATATTGCAGTCCTGGGTGCCATTACTCTTTAGGCAAAAGAGCTGTACATAGCTGTAGTCTGAACGCCTACCCACACCAATCAGTCTCAACACCAGCCCACTCTAATGCACAGTAACAAATTCCAACCATCTTCATATCGTGCTTTTATGTGTAAAATAAACATACTGCAAGGAAGATAAGTATGAAAGAAACAAATGCGTTTTACACAAAAGTTTCAAAGTGTGAACAGTACTTACTAAATTTCACAGTAGCCCTTTTTCCAGATGGATAAAAGAACCAATATGTCCAAGGCCACTGTAATTTCCAAACCACTTAGATTAAACCCCCCTGTATTCAGGAAAGAAGTGAAGCACATGCTTTAAAGTGAAGCACACACTTAAATCCCATTGACTTCAGTTATGCCTCTGCGCTTACATGCTCTCCTGAATAAAATGTAAGCACGCATTTAAACTTGAACCTATGCATTGTTGAGATGAGACTGTGAGGAGAGGAGAGTGAAATTTAAACTGATGTGAGAAACACTACTTTTATCACTAAGCAACAAGGCCTTTCCATCAGCAGAGAACATATCTAGGTGGTTGGGGGTGTGTGTGAAATCTACATACAAGTGCTTTTCTTTTCCTTCAAAAGGACGCAAGAAGTGACAAAAGCAAAAGAAAAGCCATTAAAATTGAATGTTTTTATAAAAACTATACAAATGCTCAATTCATCAATACGAAAACACTGCCAACCTTGAGAGTGAGGCCAGGACAGATGTTAACTTTATAAACAACTGCTGCAGCTGAAGACATGGCAAACTCTCTACATGTTGTTATCGCTCCCCCGTTGGAAGTTACCACATGCACAGTGCAGCCAGCAGAATGTGAGTGCACCTTCATCCACCATAGACAAAATCAACTACATGAGTTTAAAAAAGCAAAATACTAGAGTTGTGGTTAAATTTGTTCAGTCCTGACTGGTGAAGAAGATGCAGGAGCACTCATGGCATAGGCAGGAGATTTCAGATGGCAAGAGCAGCTACGACTGACACAGCTAAAAGACATGCCCACAGGATTCACATGCTTGCTCAAGACTTTATAGTAATATATAATGATTTCTTTCAAAAAAGAGCACCTAAGAAATAGGACCAGTGCAAAAAATGGTGTGCCTCAAGAAGAATTACAATTATTTGGATCAGTTTTTGGTGTAAAGAAAAGCCAACTGTAATGGGCTACGCTAAGAAACAAATTTAAGAGCACATGAAAACACCAGTTTTGCTGTGTATAAACTCCTAGAGCAAAACAAGCAAAAAAATAAACCACCACCAACAACAACCAAAAAGAAGTACTCTTCTAGGAAGTTACACAGAAAAACATGATTTGTGAAGTATGTCAGTCCCTGCACATCTAGTGACTGCATTATTACTTGCTAAATAAGATAGACCAGATCATCAATTGGACTAACCTGGCACAGCTCTGGTGAAGCCAATGGAAATAGACTGGTCAACACAAATCTTGAAACTCTGGCACTAGAATTATACAGTTTTTCTTTTTAATCCTATGCCTTTTCATATCCTGAAACACATTGACTAATGGCTACGGACAGCAGCTGTAAACTAGCTTCTGATTTTTAAGATCACTTAGTCATTTACACATAATATTTTTGCGTGATATCCTTTCCTCTCCAGTGTTTTTTTTTTTTAATCACAAACTTCAAAGTTAACTTCAGTTATGAGTTTTTTTTGAGACAAGGACTGTTAATGTACATATATATAAACTAATGAAAGGAGCTCTTAGTCTCTTACTGAGATCCTGCCATAGTACCAAAATAGAAACCATTCTGGTACCATACAGAAATTTAAACCAATATGCTTTGCACATCATCCCAAAAACATCTCCCCTTTGTTTTTGTATCAACTATGCCATATGTGTGATTCATAATGCAGGAAACTATTTTCTTCCAATGTATATGCAAAAGCTTCATGAAACAAAGTGTAATTAACTAAATTTAAATCAAGTCACCTTAATTCAGAGAAGCATGAGCTTTAAAAATAGGTATTTATTAAGAAACTGAATTTCTAACTAGTATCCCTCTTGGTGGTATAAATATCCAACATAGATTTAATCAGGAGCACATCTTGGAGAAAATAATAAAGTAGCATACAATTTGATACCACTGCAAAAAAGCAATCAAACCAGAGCACAGCAATAAATTAATAGAAAAAGTTATATATCCAAACCAGACTAAAAGTAATTTTGTAAGTCAGCAGTAAAAAGTTAAATAAACACTAATTTAATCTACTTTAGATGCAACAGTCAATAGTTGAAATACTTTACTGCTCTCTAGCTATATGAACACAATCAGCTGACAGAAAAATTGAAAAAAGAAAGAAGGGAAAAACACATCCCTGTTTAGGCCCTAAGGATTGTGGAAAGCATGAACACAGAAACACGGGAGAGAAACAGACCTGCGTCAGGGAAGCTGTTTTTCAAGTGAAAACTGCAAAAGGGAGTTTTGATGCAATGACCTCCAGATAATGGTTGCGACCTATTTTTACCGTGCTGCCTTTCTATACACTTTTAGGCAGCACAGTCCTCCTTTTATAGGGAACAAGCATTTCACATTCCTCTGGGGTATGCATAGAAAGGAAATTATTAGTTCCTCCAAAGGGGTATCCTATATCAGAAGCAACAAATTTCCTGGCAATGTGGAATGAGGAAGAAAAAGACGGAAGAAATAGAATATGTTGTCAGGGGAATTTCTAGGGATTACCACTTCTCAAAAAACCCTGTGTTTCAACTGTTCACATACATATTCATCATTAACATCAGGTGGAGGACTCTATTCATGAAAGTCCCTAGAGAGGACCTGGAGAAGTTTTAGGAAACAAGGCTACCAACAGCAAAAGAATAATATGATTAATTTCATATCTGAAATTATATATACAAGTGAGCGTATGACAGAATGAGTATCATAGCTATCTCACATGCTGTCTGAAGCTTGCTTTATCTTTTTAAACAAGTTGCAGCAAACCTACCTTCAGATAAACATCCTAGATGATATTTTCAAGAAATATTAAAGAGGACTTAGTTATTACCACTCCAGGCATTTGTACTGCAGATAGGCAAGAAAAAGGACTTTATGACTGAGCCGAGAAATGAAGAGCAAATTCATAGCAGGTTAATGAAAATCAGACAATGATAGCAAAGCAGAGGAAAGAAGAAAGAAACATTGGGAACTCAACTGCAAAAATGAAAGCTAGAAGCAATGACTAATGATGATACAACCAACAAAATTCATAAACTTAGGCTTTGACTCTGAAAAGTACCTAAGCAAGTGTCTGTTGTGTAAGACATCTCACTGAGCTCCCTGTGCCTAAAGCCAGGCACAAACTTGGTAAAACTGTTAGCAGGTCAACTCAACAATGTTCTTCAAATCCTTCCTTTAAATAAATGAATGTAGACAATTGGATACTGATGGTCTTCTAGTTAAATACGACAAAACTTCTACTGATTCAGTAAGAACAAAGCCCTTTGAACTGATGAAGTGGTCTGTAAGAAAGAATATGGTGATCAGAGGGCTGCTAAGTGGCCTCTTGCTATCAATCCATAATGATGTTGTCCCTTTATTTACTGTTTCTATACCACAGGTAATTTAAGTATGTAAAAAGTACCTAGTAAAGCAAAATCATAAAATAATCTGCAAACTACTGGGAAACACTGGGCAAACAAATGATGCTAGGGATGAATGAGGAAGGTTATTAAGAAACACAGTGGGAATCACAAGGAAGGGTGTTTCTTTTCCTTTCTCATGGTCAAGGAGTGCTTCTACCACAGAAGAAAATACAGTGTCATCAGATGTCATTGCATTGGCACATCAGAGAGCCTTCAAGGAAGATGCTCTGCTCTTGTGATCATTTGCAGGACTTTTTTTTTTTTTTTTTTAAAAACAACATTAAATTTGCATTAGCTTGGATGGGGAAAAAGGATGGCATATAAAGGGAGAGAGGGCTGAATTAATATTCATAAGCAACATACTGGAAGAATGCAAAAGGGGTGATTTGAGAGAACTTGGAAAGGGAAAGGAGAGACAGCCATTAGTACTAGAGACCTCCTGCATAACACGCTCTGCTCTCAAGCAAGAATTGCAATGTCTCTTCCCCATCCACATTAAATATTGCCCTGCTCTGAACAGCTTTTGGATTCCCCACTCCAGGGCACTCCGGGGAGGAAACTGTTTTGGCTGAAGTTCGGCAGGAGCAGGTGGCATTCACCAGCTGCAAGTGATTTTGCTCTTGTTGGCACTGCAGCAGTTCTTGGACTTCTCACAGTTCGCGTTCAGTGGGGAAGTGGGAATGGGGAGGGAGCAAACAAGTCCTCAGTGGTGTTTAACAGCATCCCAGGCTTCACGGCTGCCTCTTCCAAGCTGGCAACTCTAAGCACACAGCAGAAGACATAGTGCTTTCAGAAGGTGCCTGCATGGATTTGCCAGCATGGGGTTCAGGTTTGCTTGTGCTTCCGTTCTCTGCTGTGAGAGCACATTGCCTCTGACACAGCTGCCACTTCAAGGTGGAAACAATCCTGCAAGCCAGATGTTAATATTGCGGAGGAGGCAGGAAAAGAGAAGAGGAGCATGGCTTATCACCAGGTGTAAGTGATCGCTCTGCAGATGGACTAGCTAGCATCAGAGCCTTTCAGAGAGCCCCAAAACACATTCCTTTTCCCAGCATCTGTGCTGCCAGTTCTCCAACCTCTGTGTGTGCATGCGCTTGTCTACAGAAACAGGGGCTGCAGTTGGAAACATTTCTGGGGCTGCTGCTACTACTGTGTAAAAGCACAGTAGTACAAATACTTCCATTATTACCTTTAATATCCTATTTCATCAAGGAAAAGAAAGTGGAATCTGGATACTATAAGTGTGGCAATGCCATTAAACTGCTTGTCTGAACTTAGTATTTCCATCTTCAGAAGCCACCTGAGAAATCAAAAGGTAAGCATGGGAGTAGGAGAAGAGGCACCAGTTCTCTTCCCTTCTCTGCTTCTCATCACAGCAGAGGGAACTCAAAATTGCAAGAGCATCTCTTCTAGGAAAAAATTTTTAAGTGTTATAAAAATCTTAAATCCCTCTATTTTCTTTGCACCTTTTCTTTCAACTGTGCACCATGAAAACCCTTCCATCTGGCATCAGAAATGATTCCTTGAAACTGCAACATATTCCTCTTGCATTCACTGGTATACCCAACTGTCCAGCCCTTCATTTGAAAGGTTTCTTTCATTTCCAAATGGCACAAGTGACAGCATGTGCTACAGTGATGCCACTCCAAACACAAACTTCATTCTCTGAACCAGACTGGCACATGCACTTGCACAGGGTAGAACAGTAATTTTTTCCACTCCAAGCTCATCTTTCATCACCATTCCTGACAGACACATCCTCCTTGGCAAAGATTAACACTTTGCTAATGAAATTATCTCATTATCTTTTATTATAGCTGGTGTCTATTCTGCCATGTAACAACAATCTCTTTTCATCTGCTAAGGTGAAGCAATTAGTCAATGCTATTAATAATAACAAGTTCTATTACAATAATAGCTAGAAATCTACCCAATGTTCTATGCAAATGCACAGGTAGGCACCGTCTCTATGCTGAAGAGCACTGTTATATAGGTCACTGAATAAAATGAACAGCTAAAACATTCATAATAAATACTCATATAAATTACTTTCTGTTCATTCACAAGCGATTTTCACTGATTTTTCCTAGAAATTCTTTTACAGTGATGCTACAAAATATGGCCAACTCCACTGATATTATATGCCAACCATGAGTTTGTACCAAAAGCATACTCAGTAATGTAAAGAGATCTGTTGGAAAACCCTCTAGCACCAGTGAACGGTCACCGTCTTGCAGCAAAGCTAGACAGCAAGCTCCTCAGTAATGAAAACTGCACTGATCTGATTGCATGAGTCAAAGGACTACTCTCATGATGCAAGATGGCTTGAAACAATAGCATTTGCTAGAGCGAATGGTGGATGTGGCATCCATGTCTCTCTGTGGGAGGGAGAGTTCAGAACATCAAGTGAGATGAGATTTCAGGAGGTGAATAAGCTACTTCAGCTGAATGCACATTAACCCTCAGGTGTAGCAAAGAAGAAAACATTTGCCCTGATTTTTTTTTTTTTTTTAACAGATTTACCATTGCTAAAGGAAAAGTTGCCAAAAACCCTTCACTTTCTAATGGTCTGAGAGCAACAATAACCTAACAATGTTTTCCTTATGGACAAAGTACCCCCAAATATTTATAATGAACCATCACAGCACGCATTGCAACTTTACAAGCCTTCATCTAATTACTTGCACTGAAACAAACACACAAATCTTCCAGCTCCACGCTGCCACACAGAGTCTCTGAGCGCCAAGCCTTCAGCAACCTTCCTCTGATGGACACTTTTTTTTCAGGAAATGACACAGAGACATAGGTAAAAGGTGATTTAGATAGACTGCTGTGTCACAAATTGTCAGGATCTGATTTAAAGACCTTGCCTTTGTCAAGAAAGACAGTTGGGTGTCTGCTTTAAAGAAGTACTGGGAATATTTTCATCAAAGGTTTGAATTGAAAAACAGTGGGAGGTAAATATCTGAGATGTTGCCAAGAAAGACCGCTATATCCGTGCAATTACCATTAACAGGGGACAGCAGTGGTTCAATGAAGTAATTCAATCTGGTGTCCTACATTTTATCAGACAGCAATTTTGAGTTCTGACATAAAAGGCTGAGAAAGAGGATTGGACTCTTTTCTGTGAAATTCAGCCTTAATTCTTGCAATCAGGAGATGTGTTCTCTGCTTCAGATACAATCCTACTATCCCTCCAAGTGACTCAAAAGAAGAATATACTAATACTCACCATAAGACTAATCATTCACATAGGAACATGACATACTTTGGGCAAGTTTTGGAACTGAGTGCCTGCAGTATTAAGGGAGTGTTTTCCCTACTTAACTATACCAGTATTTCTTTACTTGTAAGTTTCGCAAGAAGAAAAAGATCTATTGTTTAAAAGATTAAACAATATGATGTAGCCTAAATTAGTAAATGTATTTTTCCAAAATATGAGACAGTGAGGGAGAGACAGTATTTCTTCAGAAAATGGCAAAAAGAAAAGTCTATGGAAGCTCACGTCAAAATAATACCATCACATGGCTTCTCTTCATTGTTAATCCATCCATATTGCATCCTCCTATTTCCTTCGAGGCTTTGCACTATCTTTCTCCAGAGTAATCCTATCAGTCAGCCAAATGACAGTACTGCTGATTTCCAAGGTCATCAAGTTTGCAGAGCTGCTCTGCATTTCATCTCTGCAAGGCAGACCTGAATGGCACACAGCTCCCATGCTTGATAGCAAGATGAACTTTCATGCAATCTCAGCACAGCACTCAACATTTTGGTGTCTCCAGCACAGCGCCGACCCAAACAATCACCATCACAAACCCTTTTTTCAGGGAACTCATCAGATTTTATCTTTTTAAGTCCTTTATACCATAATGGTTTTTTGCCATAATCCCTTCTTTTTGCACAAGAGTGTGTTATTCTACAAATTCTCAGGTTACATAATGCAGAAATCTTGTAAGGTTTTCCATTTATTTTAAATGCATATAGGAGAAAATGTTAATTTTATATTTTTCTGAGTAAAAACTCACCACAAACAATAGCACCAGCAGATAATTTGCATCAGNGGCTCTTGTTTCATGCAGAACATGGTCAACCACCTTTAAATAAGATACAAAACGGGGACTACCAATGAAGCACTCTACTCAGGGATTGCATGTGCCTTTTCTTTTCATGAAATGATATAGAATCTCCTCTAGAGACCCAAATATTAAACATACAACAAATACATTCGATGCTGTTGAGCATTCTCTTTTAATGATACGAAACTGAGACCCTTAGAAGATGAAGGCTTTGTATATGACAGCTTAACTGCTTGCAATCAAACTAATTTGCAGTACGATGACCTGAAATGAGTTTAAAAGCACCATAATGCATGTTTAGCAATCAGTGAAGCAATTCTTTATTATTCAGG
>VYZV01043334.1:40985-64322 GCA_013401275.1 Pandion haliaetus | reverse complement strand
CCCCCACCCTTTTTTTCAAATAAAAATACCTTCTGTGTATATAACAGAGTAAAACTGAAAGGTGATAAATCCAGTTTATTTACCATATTTATCATTTCCCTCTTGATCAGATGAGGATGACTCTCTTCTTTCAAGTCTACCATGGTTATTTAACAGCCTATTGAGAAATTTCTGCAAAAGCAAAAAAGCCTTGAGGTGAACGCTGCCAATCAGTGTAGAAATAGACATGCAAACCAGACCTTCATGTCGAATGTTGCTTTTCATAGTGTGTAGCAGTAAGCTTTTCAGATAGTAGTCACTTGCTCTTTCTTCGGTTTCTTGTGGTGATATGTGTCTATTTATAGATAGATAGATAGATATTTCTTAAAGTATCCAATTAGAAACTTCCACTTATGAAAATGTTGTGAAAGTGTTGGTTCCAGTTACAAAATTGACATGGTCTTAGGTGATCTACACAATATTTTCTCATACTGCTTTTTTAAAAGTACATATAATTCAGTAAATTTTCACCATGAGTTTGACTTTAAATATAGACCACGAACTACAAGATAGCTAATCCAACAAAACTTGCATTTCATTCTGTACCAGTGATTTTAACTATTACATTGTGAAAGACTTCAGAATTGAATATACCAGTTACTAATCAGTTAACAATGCTCTGTTTCATCCTCTTTGAATATTTATTTTTGCGTAATTTGGGGGAAAACCTGCACAATGCGTTTGACTTTCTATTAGGTGTCTACTTTGGAAGCAGAACTGCTAAAATGGCATGGTAAGATCTTTATTCCAAACACTCTAGTTCTGTAAGAGATTCCCATACATAATGCTTCCACATATGGTATTTTCCTGGAAAGCTGCCGTTTTTACCATTTTCCCTGCAGTCTGCCCGCTACTCAGTTATTGCCAGGGGACTGACATTCCTGACCTCCCAGCAGCTCCAGTCAGCCAATGTTTTCAGAACAAAACAGAGTAGGAGCTGGATTGAGGCAAGGACCTTGTCCTCTGGTGAGGAATGAGGACAGGAGGCATTGCAATGAGGACTCCCACAAGGCATTGACCTGTTACAGGCAGATGAAGTGTAATGCTCAGTATAGTAAAAATATTGTGACCTTTCTGATCTGAGTTTTTTGGGGTTTGATTTTTTTTTTGGGGGGAAGGGGGTGGGACCTGGATCTTGCAGACATATTTTGTGAATTCCTTCCCATGATGTAGAAACAGAATTTCCTCAGAGGAGGAAGCTCCAATCTCTGCTCTGCCAAACAGGCCTGCAGGATTTTCTGGAAGAATATTTCTGATAGTGGTGAGCTCTTACAGCTTGCTTGTCTCTCAGATACTTCTTGGCCAATGTGCAAGGAGGTGAACTGAGCAGCACGAGAAACAGTGTCATGGGTTGTAATGTTTAAGCAAAAAAACCTGTGCCTCTACCAAGGTGCTGGCTGACAGGAGTATCGAGGAGGATTGAGAGAGGACTTGTGATTGATGTTCCCAGTGGTATGCATATGAATAAGTAATTTATGGTTGAGCTATAGAAAAAATAACTGCATGTGTTTTTAGAGTACATCAGTACAAGGTTTCAGATTCTGACGGATTCATTTACGGGCTTTCCACAACATAGTTACACTGTTATCACTGGCTAATAATTCTGCATGCAAGTGCTTAAAAAAAAAAATCTACAAGATAATAGAAGGGAAAACTAAGGGGGAAAGGAAGAAAGAGGTTTAACAATAATTGGAATGTGTCTCAGCAAAATAGGGTTTTCATTCTAAATACCATCATGTTAAAGTGGTAGTTCACTAACTGTGCTCCTGAGGCATTATCTTCATTGGGCATTTTTGCCTGAAAGTAGTGGAGAGTAGAATCGTGTATGAAAATCTTATTATTTATGAGAAATTCTGAGCTGCCAGGAGTGTTGACTTCCAGCCATTTTTCGAACTGTAGGTTGCAGTGACCAATGTAGACAGTTTAAAATCTGGTTCATCCCATGCCAGCGTCCTCATCATCAACCCACCGACTGTTCTGGAGTGCATCTGTTTCTCACTTTGACCAGATACTGCATCTCAGCATAAAAAAAACCCTTTATCAATCAGAGCTTAATAAATTTAGTAAGTTCCTACAGAAAATTATTTTACTTAACAGAAAGTTTTTGTCAGAATTTGCCGCAGCAGTGTTGATAGCTGTGGATGCCATCAGCTTGAGCCAAACCAGGATTCCAGAAGTACCACTAATTTTCAAAAGGCCAAGTTTTCACCCATTATATGTGTAGACTTGCAAATGAGGTGCTGCCAGGAAAAATTAATTTCTGTGGCTTTGGAATTTGGAAACAAATTTACGCTGCCATGATATAGACGAGTTTATACTAGCAGCCTGATTATAATGAAATGTTTGCAAATTTGAGTGATTATTATAATAACCTTTTCCAGCTGAATAAGATCTCAATAATTTTATATGTAACAAAAATACTGTTGCTGTTAGTTCATAAGCAGATTTCCTAATTATGCCCATTTTCCATCTCAGCTATCTACATTTTTTCCGGTGTTAATCATCGTATTTTGACTAAAATGCTAAAACCCAGAGGGTGGATGTGTTGCCTTGGCTGTAGTAAGTGAAATACTTGCTCTGTACCAGAGACAACTAAAAGACGGGCACTTTTCAGAAACTACGTTTAGCAGCATTTGTTCTCTTTCCTAAGTGACCAGATAGTTTTCTTGTTGATGGACAGAAAAAATAGTACAGCTTGTTAATTGAAAGAAGTTACTGCCTTTTCTTGTGTTGAAATCTATAAATACATGGTGGGGTTTGGGGGGCGGGTGGGGGTGTTCTTCTCCTTCCCTTAGCATTTGTCAATTTACCTGTTACCTCTTAGGTCAAGCTGCTAAAATAGGAGTACAGCCTAGAAAATGCCTGCTAAAGAGTTTAATCTACCAAGAAATTACTGTGAAGTTCAATCTGTGTGTGATCCAAGGAGAGCTGGGGGGTCCACAGGGCTGTGAGCACGGTGGCTTTTCACTCTGGGAGGCCTGGGGAGGATGGCTTCTCTGCCCCGGGCCCACAGGGACGTGCAGAGGCAGCATCAGCTCTCCTTTGCTAGGGCTCTCTTAGCTGAGTGGAAGCAGTTCACAGGATAAATATGTCACAAAAATGGGAATTTCATAGCCTATTCCCTGTACTTGTGTCCCGCAGATGGGACGTGGCATGTCAGCATGGCAGAAGCCAAACAGATCCTGCATGATGGGTGTCCAGCCGAGATGTTTTTAACACCCGAAGTCGTTTCTTTGGAGCAGCTGGGTTTTGCTGTTCACTTAATAGATTTTCTTTCTGCACACACATCCCCTCCTGATTCCTAAACATAATAAACCCATATTAACTACTTCAATTTATCTAATAATATTTGTTCTCCTGGTTAATTTGTCTTTTCAGAAAGCTATATTGGAGTCACTTAGCAGTATCTATAAAAACAGGGAAAAAACATAGAAAAGCAAACCAGGCATTTTTAATGACTAGCTGTGTTTCTGTAGTTACTATTTAGGTTTATCACTAAAATACTTCACAAGCACCACTGGGTTTTCTATAGACAAGACAAGGGGTTTCTATAGACAAGAAGGGAGCTGTATCTATGTTAATAGAGGACAAAACAATAAAATAGAGAAATGCCTTCAACGTTTCTAAAACAGAATTTATTTTTTTCTGCATGGCAGGGAGTTTACGAAGTAAGAGGCAACGTGGCTTTTTTCTTTCCTTGCATGCTTATAAGTTTGTGCCAATATTTAAGGGGTTTGGGCGGGGCAGGGGGAATATGTTTATAATGCAAATTTCAGGACTATCATATCATGCATAGGAGAACAGTAAAATCTCACTTAAACACACGGGGGCACCAGTAGCTCAGCTCGGGCAGTTGATAGCACTTAACTGCATAATGGGAAATGCGAAGTCCTGTTTTAATTTTGCAAATATTATCTCCTTACATTTTCATTGCCTCCTGTACAATTCAATACAACAGAAAGCCTCTTGGGTGGGTTTTTTGTTTGCCTTTGCTTTTGTTGTTTTGGTTTTATTTCTTAAAAACGCTTCAAAGGAGATGATGGTTGATAAAGGTACTGGCGTGACAGCCCAGAGAGTCTGAAGCTTTCAGTCTGCAAAAGAGGCGTAATGCTGTCAACCTCAGTGACAACATTAAATGATGTCTCTTAAGTCCTGATTGTTTGTGGGCATAAGAAAATATGATGCCTTTTTGGGAGGCTTTTGACTCTCCTGCAGAAACTGCTTATAGCTGGGGTTTATTTGGTTATTTTGAAAGGCAATAAATTCCTGTTTATTGTTTTAGAAAAAGCTAGTTACTGTTTGCCTGATTGAGATGATAAAACTCAAAAGTCTGGAACATTATGCTAATATTTCTACTAACAACTGGTAGTTAATGACTTGTCAGCACAGACTCTATACAAATAGTACTTTGCATGAAATCTGCTGTCCGTAAAATTATGCAGATAAGTCATGCATGTTAATAATGTATTTTGTTTACATTTTCCTAATAAGAAAACTAAGACAGACAACGCTGGATTACCTTGGCCTGTAACGTACCCGCAAGCCAAGTTTCCTACAAGGGCAGCAAAATCTTCTTACTAGAAAACTGCCAAACCTTTTGCTTATGAATGCACTCAGTGAAACCAGGGCAGAAATGACCTTTGCACTCGGTTGCTTTTGGGCTATGCTTATACCCAAATATATTTGGACTTCCTTGGGTGACTAGAAGGACTAACCATTGACACGTGGGAGTATGATATCTGGGGGTCAGCAAACATGGCAGTGTGATGGCTGTGTCCCCTTTGCTCCATGCCAGCACACAGGGGTAGCAGTGTAGGAGTCACTGGGCTGGGACAGACCTCCTGCAGGCAATTCTGCTGCTTCGGAGCCGCTTTGGAGTGTCAATTTAGTGCAGAGAGACCACACAATCATTTGGGATTTGGATTATTGTATCTGTTCTATAGAGAAAGTCCTGCTGCAGTTGAGACATAAAGTTACATTCACATTGGGACTGATTTGCTGGAGCACACATGACTTTAATCAAATGCTGCGTTATGGGCCTGAGACTTCACAAACAAAATCACACCCCAATATCACTCTACTAGTCTCTGCTTCTAGTGGTTTTTTTTGCAAATTACTGAAATAGCCCAGGAAATATGATTTCAAAATTAATGTGGATATCTCAAATTTGTAACATAAAATGAAAATGCTAAAGCTACGCTTTTTTATACATTAATATCGTAGACATCTGGATTTGTATAGATCTGACTAAAAATACCTATCATTTTCTTTGTATTTTAATCCCCAAATTGTAATGTCAAACGTAACCAGAATCTGAGTATCAAGCAGTGGTGCGTGTCATAAGAGAGGTAATTTAGAACGTTAATTCCTGAATTTAAAAGCTAATGGCAGTGCCAAATGACACTGCCAATTGAGAGCGGTGGTTTACAGTGGATTTTCTTTATCTGAGTAAGTGATATGGCACATGTCTGTGAAGAAATTGCATGCAAAGCGATTCTACCTGTAACTCCACAAACACGAAAATAATGAGGTCATATGATTTTATTTGTTCTTTTATAAAGACAAGTGTTTGAAAATTTGGCTTATCATACCCTTGCTTCCGTATGAGTTTATAAGTCATGACACGCAGTGAATAATAAGAAAGCAAAGCTGGTGTTTGTATTGCTATGTGGAGGTGGTATCGTGTTACCTCAACGTGTTTGACACCTTTCTCTCTTGAGGAGCAAGGGCAGGATCCAGCGAAGGCTGTGGGTGTTACCACTGTGCTCTGCCACTTTGGAATTTCGGGAGCTGCCCTTCCTCAATGCTCACGCGCTGTAGGAGGTGGGCAGGCACTACTCTTGTCTCCCTGGTGTGTCTGGGGAGAGGCAGAGAAAGTTCTCAGAACTAGTGTGCTCGTCAGAGAGGTCAGTCAATGGGGAATGCAAGAAGAAAAGTGTATTAATCCCTGTTTCTCTCTAGATCTTTGTTACTTGCATGTGGGTCTGACTAAGGGGCCTATTTAGATTTGAGGCTTCGAACCTTTTCTTGAAACAGCGTGTGTATAGCAGTCCTCTTCTTGTGGCTGCAGGAGGGACTGCAGGTGTCACATCCTTCTGAGGAACCACGAAGATAAAGTGACTCCAGCTCTTAAAAATTCCCACTAAACACTCTTATGTGGTATAGACTACTGCTGCTGTTCATAAAGTCATCTTTAAAAGATGCCACCAAAGGAGAAGGCAGTCTGAGATAGGACTCTTTCAGGGAAGAAAGGTGGCAGGTCTGTAAGGATTTAGAATTAAGTAGATTCTCATGTACCTAGAGGTAATTCATCAGTTAGAATGGGATTTGTAGCCACAATTATTTTTTTGTACATGTTACTAGAGGGAAATAATCCAATAAGAAAGATAAGAAACCTGAGGAGGAGAGGGAATATGATAGTTTCTGTATTGTCTGATGCTTTATAGTATTTCTGTTTTCTAGTGTTGGCAGATGGTATATAGGAATTTAATATGAAACAGTAAAATTTTATCTAGCAATGGAATATGGTCCATAAGTATTTAAAAATGTGCCAGTGAAGATTGGCCAAATTATGATGAGCTCTGGTTTCCAAAGATTTTTTCCTTGCTTGTCTTTCACATGCATAAAATAGATTGTTGGGCACATTTGTTAGGAGTTATACCTTTTTATAATTGTTCTCAAAATCATGTGCATTTTCCCGGATCCAGATCCCAGCTGAATTTTAAATTAACTTGCAGTAAGAAAAGCTTTTTTAATTTATGTGGTTCTCTGAAAAGATATTTTAAAAGTCTAGACAAAGAAGAGATTCTTGCTTTTCTTGATTGTGGTGTCGTGTGCAGGAGATAGGATCTCTGGCACGCTCCAGAGGTTTCCAGAGCTATTTTCTCTGTGCTTCCCGTTGTGCATGCTTTCAGCAGTGCCCTCACAGCTGCTGCAGGGATGAATGAGAAGAGGAATGCTCTCAGCTGCTGAACAGGAGGGAGGAAGAAGCTGGTTTCTCCCCTTGGGATGCTTTAGTAGATCAGGTTAGGTGGCCCAAGTCTCTCTTGCAGCACCAAACAGCAGCATTGGGCCTGGTCTTACCTGGCCAGGTTCTTCACCTCACCGCTTCCTTGCGTCTTCGTTGTGTGTTGATGCTTTTATTGAAGCGCAAAAGAAACCTCCTCTTAACTTGGGCCATGTTGGCAGAAGTTTTGCATAGGAAGGCCTCTGCTTTTGGAGTTGTGAGGTTATACCGGCTCACCAAAGCACAGACTTGGGAGCCTTGTAGCCCCACACTGGTATTGTTCACGGTGAGGTCGTTTGGGGGAGTTAGAAAATCTGCCCTGATGTCAGCTGTCAGACAGGCACGCAAAGCTTTTAAACACTTCTGTTGAACCAGCTGGGACTTCGAGCCATCTGCATGGGAAATGCAATTGAATTAATATGAATGGGTAAATAAACAGGAAAACTTTGTGAAGTTCAGTGGAGCAGTAGATAGAAAACATGATCCTATGCTGGACAATTCTGGTGCCTCCATGCTTCATGTTACAGGAGCGAAAGGAGTATTTTTCTATGAGTGGGTTGACACTGATGGAGCACATGGGCTTCTCATGCAGCTGGCATCAGTGCCAGTGACAGAACTGTTCCAGTCTTTCATTGACACATTTACACTTGTAGGATTGAAATAGTGTCCTGCCTTTTGTGGGATCATAGAATAGAATCATGAAATCATTTAGGTTGGAAAAGACCTTTAAGATCATCGAGTCCAACCATCAACCATGCCCACTAAACCATATCCTGAAGTGCCTTGTCTACACGCTTTTTGAATACCTCCAGGGATGATGACTCCACCGCTTCCCTGGGCAGCCTGTTCAAATAAAGTAGGTGACCAGCTTCCTTTTGTTGCCCTGTTTCCTAGAGCTGTGCACTGCACACGTGGCCTTCAGCAGGGTAAAGTTATGGCAGCTACAGGTGTGTGGTGTTTGCTGGACATGCTTTCCCCTGATGTAGCTGGAGGTCAGTGTGGCAGAGGGGGCCTATTTCTGCGTACTGCAGGTTGTTTGTAAAAAGGGTGTGCTTTCCCGCATGGTGAAGTGCAAAAGCTTTCTGAAGGGCAAATTAATATACTCCATTAGAGGACTGTTCAACCAAGGGAGGCATAAGAGATTGCTTTTGCGCTCTGTCAGCAAGTGAGCTGCTGGATTTTTTTTTTTATTGTGTGTGCAATTTGAATAATGAATAATAATGGCTTATAAGCTACTGTTATAAATTGTTTGTGAGAGAGGCATGGGCGTTACTTTGGTCCTAACCATTTCACAATAAAAGCATTTCGTATCTTAAATATTTGTACTGTTTGTAATTAAAATACGGGTTAAAATGGAATTATTCACTGAAAGCAAGGTCAGTAATTGTGTGATGTGTGTGCTTAAGGCTTTAGAAAACACACTGAAAGGAATTTGTCCCTCTGCAGAGAAAAAGAAAATTAATCTTCATAGTTTTAAGAAACTTTGTGTCATTAAGGAGAAGACAAGCTGACTCTGGAATGTGGGATGCTTGAGTATGTATGGCTGTAGTTTTCTTGGGTTTCCCTAGGCATGCTCTTGAATGGTTAAGGAAGTTGGCTAGGTTTGCATTTTTCTGTTCTTGGTTCTCCTATGCTCTTTCTCCTTCCCTATTCCCTTACTTAGCAGCTTCTGTGGAATACAGAAAATGTGATCATTTGTAATTTTTCCAGTGCCTCTCATTTCCTGATCTTAATTGATCTCAGCAACAAGGATAGGATTCTGTAGGATGAAGCTAGCTGAAGATGCATGGGTAGAAATGGCATTGGGACTGTAAAGATTTTACTGATGTTAGAAAGTGTAAGGAAAATGAAAATGCGTTTTTTACATTCAGGATTTTTTTGACAGTTTGAATTAATCAGATTACATGATGGAGAGTCTTGGAGATAATAAAGCAAAGGAAAAAGGAAGTTAGTGGATGGTGTCCCATTTTAAGATACAAGAGCACCAGAAAGCATTCCGCCAAACTTGCCTTTGATTAAGGATGAGACATCACTTTTAAATGTGACAGCAGCACAGCAAAGGTAGATACAGCAAGATGACTGGGGACGGAAGTGCAGGATAGTATGGAAAGCTGTCACAGTAAAAGGAAAAAGAGCTCCCTCTGTATCACAGAGAGGACACACTGGAAATAATTTTGAAGATTTTTCCCAGTGGTAAGAACTAATAGTCCAGATTAACAAAAGATTTTGGAAAGTAGCAAAGATGGTATTGTATCTCTGATTAATATCTATTTACTCCCTCAGGAATCTTACATAAATGCAATAAGGTATACCAGGCTTCCCTTGCAGCTCACATTTGCCTAGAGTTTGTACAGCTCAAGATCATAAGAGGTGCAATTCTTACTCAGGGGGAGTATTCCTCTGTGCATCTGGGAAGGGCTTGGACCCTTTAAGAAACTGCTTAAGAGCAAAAAAAAATGAAAACCAGGGCATCTAGTATGACTCTCTAAGTCATACTAAGATCATAAGGCTTTAATCTGGGATCTGAGATTTATTTACCTACAACAGATACTTGTGATCCATTCTATTTTGTATCTCCTTGCTAAGATTGGCCAAACCTCCTCTTTTCTGAATTTGGCAGTGGGGCACCCTATCTACACCGTGACATGGGAAACTCTTCCAATCAGACTGAAAGGCAAATTTGTCCCATTACTTGTCCTTAAATGTTCTGCAATCATTTTGCACTTTTGAAAATGCAGTCTCACTGACCTTCTTAAAATTACTGTTCTGGGGGACAGCATTGCCTGTTTGTATTTGATGAGAAGGATTGCTTCTGAGAGCATATTTGTTTCAGTTGTGCTTTATGCTACCAATAGATGGGTAGCAGCAACTAGAACTTCAGCGGACTAATGGCAATTGGATCGGTTTGATCAGGGGATATTCGATACTGGTAGGAAACTAGTTGCTCTTTGTGTTTTCTTTTCCTTTTTTTTCTTTTTTTTTTTTTTTCTCCAAGAACAGAGTGGTTGTGTTGTCCTCCCACCCATAGAGATGGTATTGCTCCTACAAAGAAATGAGCTAAAATGTGTGCGCTTAAAATTTTTAGTCATTCCAAGTGTCTCTAATTGAGATGATACCAACAGTTGGTGAGATGATTAAAGACTTTTCCAGAATTATAGGAAAGGGGAGAGGCATTGTTCCGTTTTTGTTTCCCACCCTGCAACAGTTCAAGACCAGTGCCAGAAGTTGGTTACATATATGCATATATTTTAAATGAAATCCAAAGCTTACTTATGACAATACTGTCCTCAGTCCAAAAGACCTAAACTTGTAGTTTATCCTGTAGGGATATAAAATAAGTACATGCTTACAAAGAAATCCTGCACATGAATGAGAGCCGATTGTTTTGGAGGGTTTTTTTTGCTAGTATGTGGCACGCAAAAGCCAGTTTCATACCAGAAGTAAGGAGAGATGGGAAAAACATGGGTTTATCTACCCCATCCTTTCTCAGCACAAGGGTGTTCTCTGTACTATTCTTCTGGATATTTGCTAGTCCCGTTTCAAATAATTTAACAATGGTGTCTCTCATGCTTCCCTTGGATAGGAAATTACAAAAAGTTCCTCGATACTTAGTAGTCTTGTCTTTTTCTTTCAGTCTCTGCCTCAAGGTTCAAGAGGCCCATCTTGTGCTATTTTTGTAGCTGACTGTGTATGTTTGTATCACAATATTTTGTCTTGGTAGCTGCAGTATATTTAATCCTAATATGTTTCTTCAAATCAGTAACATTACAATACCAAAACTAATGCAGCTTGTGAATTACTGTACATAATACCCCTATTTGGTATATTCATAGCATTTCATTTTTATTATTGCAGCCTTTATTGAGTGCACTAGTTATCAGAGTTTATAAGGAATGAGCTTTGCTAACGCTATTAAATCACTCAAGTGTGCTAAATTATGGCACCAGAGCAGGTGCTATTGTCTCCAGCTCTTTTGGAAAGAAAGGAAAAACCCTTAAACGATCCTAGACATTTATACCTAAAGGAAACAATCCTTTATATTAATATAAAAAGATTGTTTTGTACTCAGTCAAGGGAATTCTTGGCAGTCAGTTTAAACTTACATGTATATATAGCACACTGGAGCCTGTTAAGTACCTCTGTTTTCTTTATGGATGGAGCTTTGGTGCCAAGAGGTCTGCACCACATACAAGCGTAGATATGCTTCTATCTGATGGATTGTCCCATAATGAACCACATTGTATACAGGATGTTCAAACACGTATTGATTATGTGGTTCTGTAGTTTGCAGCAGAATCATAACCTTATGCTTTTAAGTACATATATGCAATCAATCTTCATGTGAAGGAGCTCAGTACAAAGGAAATATTTTATGCTATACATTAGATGTTAGATTAAATTACATTAGATTAAATGTATGTTATACTTTTTTTAACCTCATCACCACAGCATTATTGTGAATCTATACAGTTCTTACAATCATCATCTTTCTGTTGACTGTGGACTGTAAGTGTGTAATAAAGTTAATAGTGTGTATAACACTATTCTGGTTTTAGTACCAGGTCTTATGGTCAGCTACAAGGGAAAACCTCATATAACACACATGCAAATTTTTTATAGGGCTACTTTTAGGTTTGTTACATATCTGTAAAACTTTCCTTCCACATTGCATTACAGAATAAGAAACTTGTACTTGAGGGGGGAAATTAACATGTTGATTAGATTTTAGTCCATCATGCAAATAAAATTGAAATATAGATGCTTATAGACTAACTTGCTTCTGGTACTATAATGCCGGCTTCCAACTGGTTATTTGCAAAATACAGACAATTTGACTCAACCACCACTTCTAAATGTGGAAACGAATACAAAATTTGTCAAGACTGCCTTATGTTAGCAATTTTTGAAAGTGATTATGTTAGCTTATGATGCCTAGCTGTGTCAATGAAGATTTAGGCTGGTAGTATTTATTTGTAAGTCCGGACAGGAGTACTTGAATGATTCTTCTGGAGCAGCCTTCATGTTCAGGAGCTTTATTCCAATCTTTTGGATCTATGAAAATGATAGAAATTGAAAATAAGACTATTTGGTGATAATATCGTGATTGTGCTATTTACCCAAACAGTTGCATCTGCGATCACTCTTTGACTCACATTTTCCAATAATTCAAATTCCTTTTCCTCTCATTGTTAGTGGAATTTATATGTTGATTGGATGTTGTTATCCCTCACTATATAGGGTTTTAAAAAAATTTCGCTCTGCTGTCACACAACCATCTCAGTAATCAGTAACTACATTAGCTGTTGCTGCAGTGTGTGTGGTGACTATCTTATGGCAGGGAAAAAGAGCATGCTTGAAACTACGTTTTTATTTGTCTGAAATTCAAAAGAATACTGTGTGACAGTATTTAGAAATCTCCACAAGCAGCTGGGTTTTAGCCTGTAGATGCATTTGGCCAGTAATGCGTGCAGAAAAGATCTGGAGCAGATAAATATTTGTAGAGAGACCTACAGAGAGAATTGCCTGAGCTTGATTCCCAAACCTTTAGTGGAAGACCCTGCTTGTCAAAGGCAAGGCGCCCAACCTTAGATCCGTGTAAAGAAGGCTGTTGCACACCACTTCTGTGTGCATTTGCCCAAGAACAGGAAACCCACCGCTGTGACCTCCGCCACCGAGTTATAAATCCTGCTGCACGCTGCTGTTGTAGCCCTGCACTGAAGGTGCTCCAAGTCCTGAAGGGCAAAAAAACGCCTGCCTCTAGAACTGATCTATTAACTAAACGTGTAGAAGTTACTGAATGCGATGTTTCATACTGTAATGACTACTGTGTAGGTGTACCTGGACAAGAATTCCATCAACAACATGGACTCTTAATCGCTTTTCACCATTACTGCAGGAAACTCAAATTTGCATTTAAGAAATGGTTTGATTTAAAAATACTTTTCCTAGCTGTATACAACCAAATTTGCTATATCATCTTGGGTCCCCTCACATGACTTAATTTATTAATGTATTTCTAGGCTGTGCAAATAGTATCGTTTTTTTCTACAGTGTCATTAGCTTTGTCTTCTTGCCATGGTGCTGTCTTGCCATATCTTCTTCAAGTATTGGTTGCTACAATGAATAGTGACTGAAGTTGATTGTGCAGTAAATGTATTAAGTTCCAGTACTGTCTCATGTTTCTTTTTCTTTGCATTTTCTTACTTTATAACTAACATTGTTAGGGAAAAAAACAACCCTAAGATTAATAATAAGTGGCTGATTTTGTTTCCTGGTTTCATTTTTCATTACTTAAGTTATCTGATTTAGGTCACAGGGTTATGTTTCTAAAAGAGACATTTGAAATCTAAACTTGGATCTATCTCTATAACTATTTTATATATATTTTTTTAAAATCTAAGTCTGGATTACTTGAAGCAACTAAAGCAGTTACGCTTTTAATCTTGTAAAAAGTGTATGTAAATTGTCTTTGCTAGGTGGTGCGCATGAGGGTCTCCAGCACTTGGGTCCTTATGGCAATATCCCAAACATCGTGGCTGAGCTGACAGGTGATAACGTACCAAAGGATTTCAGTGAAGATCAAGGATATCCTGACCCTCCAAATCCCTGCCCTATTGGAAAAACGGGTAATTCTGCTGTAGCCTCCACACCTCTGTCTTCACTGTACATCTTCCAGTCTTTCAGCGCTGTACTAGGCAGTATGACACTTGATCAGCAATGGGTGTTTTCTTTCATTCTCTACCCCAGGAGCAGAACTGTTGAGCAATCAGGTGGTTTCTTTTTTTTTTTTTTTTTTAATATGAGCACCTTCTGTATTGCTATATTCCTGCTAGAGAAAGTCAGGTGGAAGAAATCATCTTGACCTCGGAGTAGAAGATAGCAGTATTTATGATAGCATCTTGTTCCTGAGGGAGCTCATTTTTAGGCTGGCCCCTGAAAAAAGTTATCATTCTGTACAGATGAGATTTTACCCTTATTTTAGAGACTTTCATTGTGCCAAGAGGAGTGAAACTGTCTGCCCTGATCTCCAACCCAGACCATGAGTCAATATTTAAGATACCTTGGCTCTGATCCATGTGGCTTTATAGCTCACTGAGGGTGCATCCGTGCCAAGAAATGGAGAACTACATGGACGTACCCTAGCGCGTTGCACGCAGGCTCGCTCTGGCAGAGGAGCAGTGCAGCCTCGGAGTGCCACAGAGGTACGGTGCCCGAGACACCCGGTACATCCCTCGGCTTGCAGCTGCCCATATACCAAGCCGTGTGGGTGGCTAATGTCGAAGGATCTCTAAAGCAGCACTGCATGTGCATGATATACACATACCCTAATGGAATCGATCTTTTTCCTGTTATGTGAGCCAAGGAATGACTTCCAGTACTGCAAGTAGTAGTAAAACACCCATTGGCTGCCTTGGGAGCTGGAACTGGGAATGAGCACTCTATTTTTCTCTCATTTTTTATTTGTGAGCTGAGATCCATTCAAAATCTTTTCTGTTTAGTCTTCTTTTATGTTATTTGGATAATGCAAAACAGTTCTCTATTCCTATTAAATGTTCTAACTAGCTTAGAATTGATCAAAAAACAAATATTTGTCATGAAAAGTTGTGCAGTGTTTTTACATTTAATTCAAAATTAGGACAAAATTTCAAATAGTCCTCCCTTACTGTTTTCTATTACAGCCCATTTGGTGATGATGTCTGCACCTCTTCTAAAATAATACCTAATCTTCCATTTTGTTCAATATAGTTGTTGTCTGACAGGTTGCAAATGATGAGTTTAGGTTTTCTCACACACACAAGCACACACACAGACTTTCTATCTCCTTTGCTTGCCCATTAGACTTCTGTTAGTGATTAGATAAATAAATTAAAAAGCTGGCATCCCGAGAGATGCCTTTGAAAATCCCTTCCATTTTTCTTAGGTGAAATAAAAGTTGTTAGCTAAGCTAATACAGTCAGATCTGAACACAAGGGGAATTCTTAGGGAAGTGCTGCCTGCTCAGATAAATGGCTCTGTAAGTAATAGGTACACTGTGAGTGAAGATAGTATCTACTAGGATTAGAGTAAAATGTTTTCCAGAGCCTTAAATGGAAATTCAAGTGGTGACTGTATTATGCATACAAATTACTGGAGGCCTTCCTCAATCAGGTCTGTGGATTTGCTTAATGGAAAACAATTTTTCCAGTCCCTGTCTA
Source organism: Pandion haliaetus (assembly GCA_013401275.1). Classification (NCBI taxonomy): domain Eukaryota; kingdom Metazoa; phylum Chordata; class Aves; order Accipitriformes; family Pandionidae; genus Pandion; species Pandion haliaetus. The sequence goes on along the minus strand of VYZV01043334.1, from coordinate 49,082 downwards.
CGTATGCACATTCCACGGCAGGAATACATAAACCTGGAGCACTTGAGCTTGAAGACTTTTGGATTAGCAGTCACAGAGGGCACACATATGTCCAGCTGCCCTTTTGTGTTTTCTACCAAAAGACACGGATGGTCTGAGAAGGTCTACCATATTTCTGTTGTCACCTGCTTCTCTCTTGAGATGACCTTTTCCCTGCTGAGACTGAAATAATTTTTAAGTGCTTGTAGTTAGCTTTAACGGTTTCCAAGTTACTTAGCCAATATGCTTAGTTTTCTCCCGTTTCCTATTGGCAACTTTATTTTTTTTCCTCATTCTAAGGAGAAAAGAGAGAAAGCAGGATCTGTTGGACTTAGAATAACCTCCTCAGGTCATTGAATCAACCCATTTTTAAGTCAAGTCTTTACTGTTTCCCACACCTAAGGGAAAAAGATAATCCATCTGCAAATCTTTTTACATGATGAACACACAAGGATGGAAGGGGAAGTCCCCCGGTGTGTCCTCTGGAGTGCCTGTGTTCTGGCAGATGTAGCTGCCTGGATGCCCTGCATCATGCCCCGGGTGGTAGGATCTCCTTGGGTATGTCTGAGAGGAACTTGGACTGCAAGCTCCCCATGCTGACAAAGCAGAGGGAGCTCCAAGAGCAGGCTATCCAAAGAGCTACTCTGGCCTCAAGTTGCTGAATCTGCATTTAATCTAAAGATGACTTATTTTGGTAAAAAGTCCATAAGAGCTGATTTTTAAAAGGGTATTATCCTCAATTGACACTGGCTGCAAAACCATCCATTGTGATTAAAGGAGGTCTCTGGACGCATCAGTTTAGTTACCAATCTGCAGAAATGTCTTCAGCATAAAACTTCTGCCACATTGCATTTTTATGAGATCTTATGATATGTAAATGATTTTCAGCCATTTTGAACGAAGTAGCAAATCAGAAATAGGGTTCCATGAAGAGCCACTCAGCAAAGGAAATTCCGTCTCTGCTCACAGCATCGTTTTACCATGAGCTTCAAAAGTATTGCCTGGACACTTTCTACAACTTCCTGTGGGCATTTAAAAACGAAAAGAGGATCCCTTCTGAATCAGAGTAACATGCAGTTCTATGTAAAATCAAGCTTAATCACTAATTTAAATTAAACACAAAAAGGAGGGGGAGAGCTTGGAAAATAAATTTGTTTAGTTTTGAAGTTTCATTAAGTTGCATTTTTTTTTAAAAACCTATTTAAATATATGCTGACAAACTCCTTTCAAAATTAAAAAATACCTGGTATTTTCCAGTCATCCAGTTCTTTAAATGATTTTTTTTTTTTTTAAATTGCATAATTGCATTTAAGAAGTTTGCTGATTAATGTGGCACGTATTGTGAGTTTCAAAGCTACCACGCACTCAGTGCTTTCTAACATACTTTTGCAGTTGATGATGGGTGTCTAGAAAACACCCCAGACACAGCAGAGTTCAGCAGGGAATACCAGCTGCACCAACACCTTTTTGATCCAGAGCATGACTATCCCAACATGGGCAAGTGGGTGAGTACATGCTTCTTGCTTATTTTTGTTGCATGTGAAACTGGGTATTGTCTGCTGTGTGAGATACTATGAAACCACAAGGAGAATATTGTGCTTATTGCTGGAAAAATTATCACTCTAAGGGAGACTTCTCAAAAAGGTGAACTTGCCCTTAAAAATATAGAAATCGTGCCTGTGATTGTTGAAAAGCCCATACAAACATAAAGTAGAAATCCTTGTCTTATTAGCTGTCCCAAAGCATGACAGTTAGTGTACGTGCTTGATAAATGCAACAAACCACATTACAAACTACAGTGAACATGTAACCAAAAGATTGTAGCACAAGATTTCAAAATAGGGCCCTAACTTGAAAGATTACCCAAGTTTGGGGATTATTCACTGTTCAGCTACTTAGATACTAAATTAAAAATGCATGGAGTGCATCATTGCCTAGACACCTTAAAAAAAATCTAGGTCCAGACAACTTGCCTTAAGGAATCCTCTCTGGCTTACGGATTTTGGAAGACTTGCTGCTTCTTCCTCTATTCAGGTTGTGCACTGTATTACATTGAAAACCTATTTTACACATTGCATATAATGAATACAGCGAGCCACAGTAAGGGCAAAAATCTTGCTCTGAGCGTACAAGGACTTTAATAACTCCAGCTAGACTATTTCTGCAGGCTAGCAGCTCCAAAGAGCTCTGCCGCTTAATCTTAGATTACATCAGTTAAATGTCCGATCCCAAATCCATCTTCAGGCGCCAGAAAAACAATAACAATGATCATAATTTATGCTTCTAGAGCAAATAATGAAATCTCATTTTACATTGTTATAACACTTTACTTAAGATTGCCCTAAACCAGTGCTCTGTAAGCATATATCGATAAATGGACATGTTTGGCAGCCTCTTCTCCTGCTGTAATTGTCAGACAATGGTTCATCATTCATAATCAAACCAGTGTAAGATTTACAGTCTTAATTACTTACGTGAGTGCTAAATTTCTAGAGTGAATCATGCCAAAAATCCAAATTTTGGAAACTTGTTGCATTCTAAGTAATTACCATCAAAGGTTTCCATTTTAAAAACACCAGATGGTGAACTTTCTTATTTATGCCAGATAATGCTGTTAGTTTTCTTATTATTCATAAGTAATTTACTTTCATAATAGCATTTTGAAGACTATAAAAGCACTTCTGCACATCTTTGGCCTATAGCAATATTTCAGAATCAAGCGTACATACTGCGTTGTCATCAGCAATATATATAGTTAACAAATGGTAGGTAATCATTAGTGAATACTGGCATTTTTTCATTTCTCCATCCATCACTACTAATTCAAGGGAAAAAACTGCTCATGCAGGGATTAAAACAGACTGTTAGGTACTAAACAGTAATCACATCTAGCTGCAGTGTAGCCAACTCCAGATCTTTTTAATTAGAGATGAAACAGCTGGTAATGTGCATGAGCAAATGTTCTGCCGAGATCCAGGAGAATTGCCCCGATTGCCTCCTCATTGTATATTACTTCACGTTAAAAAGATAAATACAACGGTATCTGGTTTTATGGCTGGTTTTGTTATTTTTATGTCTCTGGAAACATAAGAGCAGAAAAGCACTCTAAAAATTAGCTGTTTGAGACTTTATAAAGGAGAGATGAAGTAGATCAGGTCTTTTAGGTCACTTACTGTCATCTGGATTAGGTCGTAAATGACCGACACAAGTGACTGTGGGCTGCCCGGCGGGTAACTGTGTGCATCCTCATCCTTCCACTGCCCCTGCCACCAAAATCCCCTCTGCCCGCCAGCAGCTTCCCCCACGGCAGAGCCTCGGACCAAATGCCCCAGGGGCCGTGACGGCTCTGTATTTACAGACTGCGTTTCCACGAACTCCTGCGTGCTGTGAAGGCGCTGGGCTGTCGCTGCCGTCTGAAGCCCTCGGAGCCAGCGTGTCTCCTGGACCCACGCGAGCTGGCGTGTGCTCGCGGCTCTCGGGAGCTTCTCCCCTGCCTTTTCCTGCCACAGAGCCGTCGAGGCAGCGTTACAGTTCTCACTGACTCGTCCTTTCAAGGAGCCAGCATGCATTCCTTGGCGTAACCACAGTAAAACCCAAATTACATTAGCAGGTCAGAAAAAAAAAAGACCTGCCTGTTCATGAATAATGGGAAAGAAACAGGTTGGTGGGTTTGTTTTGGTGACAGGCTCTCATGCTTGCAAAGCTGTGGGACCTCTGCAGTACTCTGTGAATAGCAGATGCTTTTATAAGGGTAAAACAAGTCTAGAAGCTGTCTCATACAGCAAAGTATATGATTCCATCTAGATGCTAAATATTATGTATAAATGCTACTAACGTATATGAAGATACAAATATATAAATTGCGATAAATATATACTGCCTTAGGAGAGGGAAGAAAGAGGAAGAATTTTCCTGTCTTTGGGACAACTCTCCATATACCAATATGCTGACCTGTGGGAAGTCTCGGGAACGGACTGTTTATAGGGCAAGATACACCACTTCTACTCTCCTCCCCAGCCCTGAAGACTCTTTTTTTCTCCTCATGTAGAAAACATAGAGGGGACAGCGGGAATAGTAAGATGAGGGACTTTGGGAGGTTTCTACCCTAGTGTGCAACTATAGTTTCTGAGATTTCTGGGGTTTTTTTCCCCTCAGTTCAGACTTTTCCTTGCAGGAGACAGGTACTTTCCATTTGAGTCTGCCCTTCCCACAGCTTGCAACTTGAGTCTTTAGATGGTCTGAAGAAGTGTTGTTGGCATCCAGAAAGACTTGCATGAAGATAGTTTACAATATACAATTTACAATACAAATCTAAAAACCACTTATATGTGAGTTGTTATTTATTGAAACCCAAAGTGTTAACCACTACCATCTGCAGGGGTTAAAAAGAGGAGGGAAGTTCAGCTGTGTTTTCTGGCACCAGTATCAGTACAAGTAGAAAATTAAAAGCGACTATGTTTTTCAGCAACACTTCTTTTTACTGAAGCAATGGATAACGTTTTACTCTAAAGGCAGAAATAATGTCAGTTTTGCTTACCAGCTACAGTGGAGGGATCCAAGACAGTACAAAGAAAGGCAAATGGGAAGCAGGGATAAAAATATTCGCCAAAGTTGAACTCCTTGTTAAAGAACTTACCATCTCTGGCTTCCTAATTTTAATAGAAACCTGAAACTAGTCACTCAGATTCTATTTTATTCCAACTCCAGTTATAGTGAGCAGCATTAAGCTTGTCTCTCTTTACCAACAGATGTTGTTAAAATATCTGGATGGCAGTGGTGATGATTAGGATGGGTTATGGTAGATCTGGTCCCCATCTTCAATTTCAGACAGTACAGATTGTTTAATTCAGTGTGGTATGCTTGGTGTAATAGAAATTGTCATGCTTGATATTCCTGATAAGACTGTAAATTGGGAAAAAAAAAAAAGCCCTCCTGAAAGGGTGCAACCTTGCTAATGCAATTTTCCTTTTCAGCTTTGCTTAATAACTGTGCAGGTCCAGATTACTGAGCTGCTGACTGTTGCTGACTTAAAGAAGTTTCAGTGAAGTCTGAAAGATCTAAGGGTAAATCTCTCTGGCATTAGTTAGTTGGTTGTAAGCTTTTTAATTTCTGAGTTTTTCCCACCCAAATCCCAACCTATAGTACCCTAATCCAAGTAGCCAGGAAGATGCAAGGGGAAGCTCCAGGAATGAGGAAAAAGTAGCAATTCACATGTAGCACAACTCCGTATGAGGCGTATCTTTAACTGGAGAACCTCTGTGCCTTCATTCCTAACAATGCCTAGGTGAGGGTTGAGAACAGTGAGCACTTTACGGGCAAATTTTGGTGGCTGATGAGCTCAGGCCCTTACACAGTGGAACATATTTTCAGGATTGCTATTACCGCACAAGCACACTCTTAGCTCATGCTCCATAACCTCATTTGCTTTGCACTCCACATAATGCTTAAGTAGTAGTTACGGTCTTAAAATGTTCCCAAACAGACTAAACAAAATATGATCTTCCTGAGCAGGAACAGTTCAATTGTAAGGAATTTTCCCCGAGTGACAGAAATGTTAGCTCCAGTAGTCATGAAAGTCCTTTTTATTTCAGAAACACTATTTTTCCTCTCATGAAAAGTATAAGGACAAATAGTTTACAAAGAGAGGCTTTGGCGGTGCTGTTTCCTAAAGAGAATAATTTACACATCTGTGGGTTTCTTTAAAATGTTAAATTTAAGTTTTCCCGAAGTGAGTTTGCATAAATGACTAGCCAAGAATGTCTCCCTTGGCCAACTTCATCTGTGTTCCCTTTTGGCACAGCTCAGACAAAATAACTGAGGTTGGGCAAGAGATAGGCCTTGTGAATTTGGGGTTTAATGAACATGAGAAGTACAATACAGACAATTTTGGCAGATTTCATTGTAACACTTGAAAATGTTTGTTTTTTCTCATATCAAGGCTGCAGAGAGGGTAGAAGTGTTTGGTGAATTTGTCTCGCGCTAGAATTACACTTTCTATTTATATAATCAATGTTAGGTCAGTTGTTTATAGCAGAATTAATGGTCTTGTTTATACAGTGTTCTGCTTTTATACATGTAATTCTTCTCTCCTTCCATTTTCAGGTTAGGGTTTGGTTTTGGTTTTCTTCGTAATACACAATTGAAACAAAATGTGTTGAGCATGTGTGTGTTATTCCAGACTTTATTAGAATTCACTACTTGTATGAAATACAACAATATGTGGATGCACTTATGTAAACTATGGTCAGAGGGGTTTTTTGTGTTGTTTTTTCTTTTTTTCTTTTCTCATCATCATAACTTTCTCTTCTGCCAAGATGTTTTTGGCAGTTTTTAAAAGGTTTGCCATTAAAAATGTTATAGACCAAATGGTTTTTAGAAACTTTATTGAGGGCACTACTTAAACAAAGGAACAGTTGGCGCTGAACTCCTTTCATCAGAACTTTGCACTGGGAAGTGTTGATAACTGGAAGGGAATAAGCAAAGACAACAAAACAGTAGGAACGATGCCGATTGCCGTTTTTAAAAGGAATTAGAAAATCCCTTGTAAAGCAAATATTTTTTGCTCCTGTTCTTGTGTCACTTCAAATGTATAAAAAGATTTAACAGAGGCAAGATTCCTGCTTTCTCTCCCCCCCAGTCTTATTTTTCTTTTTTTCCTTCTTTCTTTTTTTTTTTTTTTTTTTTAATATATATGTGTTTTTCCATGTATCACATGATGGGGAACAGCCAGTCTGTATCACTATACCAGCATGTACTTGAAGCACTCATTGCCTGAACACGGATGGTAATATAGTGCAATATAGGGGAAAATTACTGGCTTTATAATTGTTGATAAGACTGTGACTGCTCCTGAAGAAAGGCAAAATGTTAGTAGGAATATCCAAATATTTATTTGTGGTTTATCTTTCCTGTAAAACTACACACCACTCTGAACTTGCTAACGTTTAACAGCGAAAGTAGTATTTTAAAAGAAGAGTGTAATGAATCTGATGGCTGCATTTTTTCACCTTCCAGAGCAAGAATTTACTCTTTGAGAAGATTAATGGTGGTCCAAAAAGAAGAAAGAGGGTAACTATCAGAATACTTTATAGCCCCTGTATCATCTAGAGAGCTAATCAGAACTAAAATCATACTGTTGAAATGAAGACTTAGTCTAATGCATCTGCACTATACCTTAGATAATGTGTAAAGTCAGGGAATCTCTGTGATAAACTACTACAGCAGTCTTCAGGACTGTCCACCAAGTACAAGATGTATTTCTTTAAATAGCCTGTTGCTTTCAGAAGATGCACTTCTGTGCAGAGCATTAATTTTAAAACTTTATATGATCTGTGTTTTTAAATTGATCCTATTTGCATAAAACCATTTAAAATTATTTCAATGTCTTTAAAACAGAATTTAAAAGTTTCCTACTAAAAATATTGGTAAAATTAATTACCATTATCCATGCCTGTGAATATGTTTTGGGGTATAAATGACAGTAGAACTGATTCTTTAGCTGATGTAACTTGATTCACTTACATACTTAGATTTACTTCAGATTAAACTCTTATCTCCCTGTCCCACTTGCTTGAAAGACAAAGATGAATGGGTTCTCATCTTTCTGCCCCTGAAACAAGGAAGGCAATCCACATATCACGGAGAATCTCTGCACAGTCCGCCTCACTATGTATCGTCTCTGTTTGGTAGTGTCAGCCTTTCTTTTACCAAAAAATCACTTTCAGGCAGAGTCGCAGTCTTTAGCTTTGCTGCTGATATACTTATTTTTACAAGAAGAAAGGTCTAGCTCTCTGCCAGAAAGTAGCTTTTCAAAATATGACAGCACAGTTTATACTGCAAATGAAGTAAATTTGGTTTAAAATAACTGAAACATAAGTGAAGAGGGTTTGTTTGTTTGTTTGTTTGTTTGTTTGTTTGTCAAACCTAAAGTTTTTGGTAGAAAGGGAGAAGATGAGTTGATTTCATACTGATTCATACACCACTGGTAATAAGCACTGTTCAACCGTAAGTTAATGATCTATCTTGAGCTTAGTATCTGCATCCTGCTTACATTTGATTTTTGAGTTTGTAAGCAGAAAA
>VYZV01043334.1:333-18799 GCA_013401275.1 Pandion haliaetus | reverse complement strand
CCCGCATCCCCGCGGGCTGCGCTGCCCGGCCCCGGCCTGCGGTTCTGAGCCGTAACGTCCCTCCCTCCCCGGCCGTCTGCTGCCGTCTCGCTCCCGGTGTCCCGCTCGTGGCTCCTCTCGGTGAAAGGATCGCGAGCGAACCCCGTGTCGCCCACCGGGGCTGAGGTCCGGTGCCCGGGAAACCTCTTTTTTGCCTAGGCAGGGGCTCTGAACCACAGACGGGCGTTTGGCTCGCCCCGTCTGCTGAAAGGACGCGGGGTGCGGCCGCGCGTTTTGCGGGATGCGCCGGGAGGTTTGGGTGCAGCGCCGGTAAGCCCCGAGCCGCACGCAGCTGCCTCCGAGCCCAGCCCGGGGATTCGTGAGCCGGAGCAGGGCTGCTCTCCTGCCCCCGCGCCCCACCGCCCCCCAAAGCCCGGGAGTAACCACGCAGCGTGCGGTGGAGACCGCGTGTAAGTGGTGCGGGGCGCCCGCAGCTCGCTCGCTGCTCCTCTTCAGGCTGCAGTCCCACGCTGTGCTAGAGCATTTTATTTTCTCCCTCGGCGCTGTCACCCAGAAACGCGTAGCTGGAGCCTTTCTCCTCGTCAGTACGCGCGGCTGCGCGCGGGAACCAAACTATTGGGGTGGCTTTAGGGCTCCGTGGGCGACTCCGTCTGAAGGGGGTCGCGCTCTGCGCGGTGGAGCTGTCTTCAGGCAAGTGGAAGTCGGGTTTCGTCCCGGCCATGCCCACCAAGATGTTCAACTTCCCTGGAGCCCCGTGGGATGTCCTGGAGAGCAACGCTTTCTTCAAGGGGGAATTCTCGAGGTTTCCAAGTTCTTTTTTTCTTTTCTGTATTGCCGCCTACGCTCTTTAGGTGTCTCAACAAAAGCCGTCTCCGCGACTCACAAGAAGGAATTATCTGAAATGTAAATGTATCCAAATTCTACCAAAGAGGGACGTTAGTTTTGCTGTCTTGATCTCGGACAAAAAAAAAAAAAAAGGTTCTCTGGGAACTGCCACTGCCATGCCTTTTTGTATATTTAAAAATACAGATCTATGAACTATGAAAACATTACATAAGACTGTTTCTGTAATTCATATATAATAAGCCAGGCATAAAATTATGCTGATCCTTTGGGACGTAAACCACTTCAATTTTCTCAGTAGTCAAAGGGTTGTGTTTTGCCTCTTTCTTTGGCTGGTATTTGAAGCCCACCAAATACATTTGGGTTTCTTTAGGTCTTTGTCAGATTATTTTTCATGTTTTCTGTGAAGCACATGAGTCCATGGTTCATCATAATATTTTCCTAGTAAATATGGTTCACAGATGAAATTATGGGCCTGCTGAGGTCTGTGAGAATTTTCCTGTATATTTCAACTGAACCAGGATTCCATCCAGTTCCTTCAAACAAGTTGCTTTGTGCTAAAAAGTTCAGTAATAACTTTCTGACTCTGCCTGGGAACTCCTAGGGAAATTCTGTTTATGAACTGACATGTGGAGATACTTAATTTACAGCAGAAAATGTATAAATGAAAAAATTACAGCTTAATTGTACAAAATAATAAACCTGAAAGCGTTTACACTTCTCTATGAACGGTTGCTAGTATTAATCCACAAAATTCCTAATCTGTTTTAGATGATGAGATCCCAGGCTCTAGATCAACCACATATGAAGTGATATGAATGTTAGGGCCCAATTCTGCTCCTGTTTGAAGTCAGCAATAAAACTTCTCTTGGCTTTGGGACTAAGAGCTTACAGATGATGAAAAGTAGAATGCAGCAGTGAAAGATGGAAAGAATAGATTTTTTAAAGTATTTTGTTACTTTTAAAAAACAAATATTAATTCTATCGGATCTCTCTGGATCTGAATGAAGTAAGTGGGAATTGACCATTTTGGTTATAGTAATCTTGTTTGTTCAAAGGATTCTCAAATGGATTCTCAAAAGGATTTCTGGTTATGCCAATTTGGCAGCCAGTATCAAGTACTGAAAATTTTGCAGAAATTTGGAATGTAAGATTTTACAGCCTGATTCCTCACAGCTCCTACCCAAGCTCCAGAGTTACTACTTCTGCAGAGTGATGGCTGTGACAAGAAAAAAGCCCATTTACTTCAGGAGAGATTTCTTTTTGGTAAACCTTTGGATATGGTAATACTGATTTAGCTAATTGTACTCTTCTGTGTTCTATTTTTGTTCAGTAATACCCCCTGCGGCCCCCCCCCCCCGTTAAGGAACCATTCACAAACACTAATTCGTAGATGGATGAACCACGTGAGTTGCTAACATAAGCAAACAGAGGTGTCATCTTCTCTCATAAGCAAATGCATTGCCTTGGGACCAGAGGTAGGGCAGAGCGCCCACACTGCATTTTGGCAGCTTTCCTTGCTGAGGCATACCACCTCATTTTCCTTTGTACTTTGCATTTTTAAAAAAAATAGTCTTAATTTTTTAAATAAATGTCTAATAAGTTACTATTAAAAGAACGTCCTGCTTGAGCTGTTGCGGGGATCATGAGGTTCACACAGCCTCTTCTGTGAGTCTATGTTTAAACTGTATTTATCCCTAAAAGACGGCATTACTTTTACTTTTATTTTAGGTGTGTGTTTTGGAAGTGACCATAACAAAAGTTTTTGCTGAGTTGCTAATTTTCATTTGAATCACAATTTCTTTTATGAGCATGTAATATAGCTTCTGCCATTAAGGCTGGAAACCAACTCGGTGAAAATTACCTTTCCTCCCCCAGTTTAGGATTATATTGAAACACATGCTTGCATTTCCTTAGGGTTAAGCACATGCTTAATAAAGATGCATGAATCGGGGATACAGATCTTACAATAGTAAGCATGACCATCAATTTCCCCTGAATTCCCATCCCAAAGTACACCTCATTTTCACATGACTAGACCTTACTGTGCCATCAAGTGCACATTTATGAAGAAAAAAGGAAAAAAAAAAGGTAAAGCAATGTGCAGGTCATCAGTTTTAGAAATAAAAGCAGTCCAGGAATATGCATGTTGGTGGAACTTCAACTCAGTTATAGGACACTAAACAAACACCTGAAGTTTCCTGGCACTGCTTATAAACTACCAATTTATTTTCAATTGCATGCAATGACTTTTTTCTTTTTTTCTTTTAAGGCTCTGGCACCATGTTGAGTAAATAAAGTGCATATTAAAATACTGTCTAAATACAGCATGGGTATACAGTTGCCGGAGAAATAGGACTAGTTTTGGGAGAAGTCATTCTGGTCTCTTGAGGAAATAAGCAGTGGTTTGTAACTCTTTTTAAAAAAATATTTTAAAGACAAAATTAAACTTAAAAAGAAACACGTTTAAATAATGTTCAGGTTGTAATAGAACTGGGGAAAAAACCAGCAAATGTGAAGTCCAAGCTGACACTTGCAATTATGCTGCATTAGTCTTCAACTAGAAATCCCAGCTGGTTTTTTTTGTTCTACGTCAGAGCCTTAAGGTTACTGAAATTGCATGTTCTGTACCATATTTCATTTAGATATTAAAAGCAGCCCTTTCAAGTTGTCTGTTGGAGTCATCAATAGTGTCATCCTTACATCCTTCACTTGAAGCCTGAAGCTTCTGCCAAACATAGGACATACTGGTACATAAACCTAAATGAATAAAACAAATGCATATATTTATCATATGTATTATAAACTCTAGGTGATTTAACAATCTGTAGACAAAGATTTAAAACATTAGATCCACAANGGCCCCCCCCCCCCGATACTTTTCTACTCCAGCAATTCCTTTCGCAGTCCATTTGATGAGAAACACTTTTTGAACGGCATAATATAACATTTATTTTCTCCGTGTGACTGGAAAGACCTAGTAACTGAGAAATAACAGTTATCTTTTACAGCAGATGGCACTCTGCTGAGTCTCTAGGTGGCCCTTACAGTGTTGGCATTTGGCTGCTTTCCTGCCTAGTTGTGTGGTCTCAGGCAGAGCGGGTAAAGCTGTCCAGGACGGTGCCCTTGGTTTCAGTTCAAACACTAGTTTGTCCCTCTACTGATAAAACGAGCCAAATAAGAGATACAACCACAGTGCTCCAAGCAGGTAGAAGACACCAACTTCCTCAGTGTTTTTTTCACAATTCTTCCCCTTTTTAATGCATGTGCCTCTTTGCGGTTCTCCCGTTTTACGGGTTTTTTGCAAGCAGTCGCTCATTTCTGGTGGCTTCTTCCAAGCTCCCACAGGGAGGGTCGCCTGAGAGCCTCATTCCCCGATCTGTCTGTCTTGCTGCCACATCCCTGGCTTTCCAGAACAACATGGAGACCACGGTACTTCTGGAAGGGGGAAAAGTGTGACAGCTGATGAGTTTCTTCCTGGCTGGTTGGTGTCTTGAGCTGACTGAGCAGCCAAAAGAATTCAGAGCTTTGGGAATCAGCAGAAATGGTGGAATAAGAGAGGCAAGAAAGGCTGCTCCTATGCTACTAATTAGGTTTGGAGCAGGGGTGCAGTTTTGAAGAACCTGATAGTCTCCTCTTACTGCACTCCTTGAAATGGTTTTTTTTGTGTATGCACAAACTACATGGTACTTAATGTTGTGGACGGAACTCCGCTGTCCTCATATGTCTTTTCAATATCATGCTCTATATAATGATTAAAATGCAGAGATCTGAAAAATTCTTAACAGTGTGACTGCATCTGTATAACTTCTGTCAAGGATTTGGAGTAATGTGCAAGAAGGTGTAATTTGAAATTACAGATGCATTTCTTTTAACCTATACCTAAATATTCTTTTATGTTCATTGCCTGTCTTGTAGCACATGTCTTGCCTTAAGCATCATCGCACTCAGATGCACTGGACCACTTCAGAGGTGCAGTGTGACAGAGCTTGGGATGCTGTAATTCAGACAACAGGTGGATACAGCGTGCACATTATATTCTGGATGTATATTATGCCAGAAGCTGTACAAAGCTTCTGAGTCTGACTAAGGAACACATAGCTAGACTAGATCTCCTGAGTGAAAGAGTTTAGTCCTCTGGTACCGTAGACAGCTGTGTCACCTAAACCCTTGTGTAGCATAAAATCTGTTCTTCCACCAGTGTAAGTAAGGAGCAATCTCCCTTATGTCAGTGAGCTATCAGAAGGGAAAGAGAACTCTTAACTAGGGTAATACACATGGAGGAAAGAGCTGGAAAAAGATGCATGCTACACAAAATGAACTTCTGTTTGGACTTACTTTAGCTTTTGACCTCCAATCACCATATATGAAAGCTTTTATCACTTGGTAATCTGGAAACAGCTTTCCAGCTGGTAAAGGCTAAATGCTTATCTTTTGTAAGTGTATGCACGCGCACACACACACATTTCCTTTATGGACCTGAAAATTTACTGCATACCTGGCTTCTGTTGATATCTGAAATCCACAACTGTGCTTTATTCCCTCAACTTTCTCCATATAGGATGGTCCGCACACTCTATGCCATCGGTGCTGTGTTTCTTCTGATGGGACTTCTGCTACCGACAGCAGAAGGGAGAAAGAGGAACCGTGGATCTCAAGGTGCTATTCCACCTCCTGACAAAGATCAGCCTAACGATTCAGAGCAAATGCAGACACAGCAGCAGTCAGGCTCTAGGCATCGAGAACGAGGAAAAGGCACCTCGATGCCTGCTGAAGAGGTGCTGGAGTCTAGTCAGGAGGCGTTGCACATCACTGAGCGCAAATACCTAAAGCGGGATTGGTGTAAAACTCAACCCCTCAAACAAACTATCCACGAAGAAGGCTGCAACAGTCGTACCATTATCAACAGGTTCTGCTATGGCCAGTGCAATTCCTTCTACATCCCCAGGCATGTCCGTAAAGAAGAAGGCTCCTTCCAATCTTGTTCCTTCTGCAAGCCCAAGAAATTCACCACCATGACTGTTACACTCAATTGCCCTGAGCTCCAGCCCCCAAGAAAGAAGAAAAGAATCACCCGGGTTAAGGAATGCCGGTGTATATCTATTGACTTGGACTAAACGGAGACAAACGTAGCAATTGCACTCTTGACTGTACGCAATCATTGCCAGCGTGAGAGTGAGTGGCATGAACTAGCATACCTTTGGGGCTGGACAAAACTGAAAGGAACCTAGTGAATTACCTAAAACAAGCGAAAAAAACCCAACCCCAAAACCAACGAAAATATATTGATGTAAGGGAAGGGCACGCATGTGTGTGTTTGTGTGTAAGGGAGAAAATGGATGTGTACAAGCAATATATGAATGTTCACTATGACAAAAAAACTTAACAGGGGTATGAAATATTAAAAAAATCTATTTACCTGCAGTCATGAATTAGGTTTCCTAGTGTATATTCACATTTTTGCCGCTTGCTGGGAAAGTGGAGCTGTGGCCTTTGCTAATGTTCACCTGCTGTGCTATTTGCTTTTACTGTATTAAGAGAAACATCAAAGTGAAAGGACAATATATTTGAAAGCATGAATCTATTCTTAAATACGAAGTAGGTAAAAAGCAGTTTAAAGCATAGCAAAACCATCACTGAAAATAGCAGCTGTATCAAGAGTTTGTAACATGCTTCTTCAAAAAAATATCTGTAATTCAAAAGCCATGTCTGGAGAACAATGGGGGGGGACGTGGGAGTGCTGAAAAGTCACTATAGGTGGATGGAAAACAGAGCTACAGCAAGTTAGAAAGCAAAAGGCCAAAGTAAGTAGATGGGGAGAGTACAAAAGGGAGTAGAAAAAGGAAAGACATAAATAGGAAGACAGAGAGGAAGAGATATTGTCTTCTGTTTACGTTTTGCTTTAATTTATATACCTAGTCATATATTACATAAATTAAAGAGAAACTATATTCAAGGCTATAAATATACTTCTGAATTCTAATGGCTCTCTAAATCAATCAAAACCCATTCTTGTGCCACTAGATCCATTTGATGTCTTGTATTTCTGATATCAGTTATTCTTCATATCTACATATATATGTATGTGCAGTATCTTTTAGTCATTGGTATCTATACATACATACAATGAGTATGCATACTCCATTGTGTGTATCCGAACTCTCTCCTTCTCTTTTTCACACACATACATAAAAACCATACATAACCACAGCACAAAAATCTCGCTAACCAAGATCAAGTACAGAATGGCAGTAATTTAGTACATAAAGAGCAAAGCAAAAATTAAAACAAGCATCATGTGACTGCAAATGCAATAACCACACAAGAGACAAAAGACACGACATTCATAACTAGTAAACATTGCATTGTTATTGTTATTTTAGCTTTGCCACAGGCATGCAGTTTGTTGAAAAAGAGATGCAGAACTTTGCCAGCAATAATCCTCTTTTTATATCTTTTACCACAGACTTGCATTTATTCTGGATTTGGACTAAGTAAAGAGAATTTCCTGAAAATTAAGGGCTAACTGCCCCTCTCTTTTGGGGGAAAAAAACCATAAAAGGGGACACACTACTTCCAACAGCTTGATGAATCTCACCTGTGAGGTTATCCTGCCTTTTCTTTCCTTCAGGATTAGGAGCTTAAACTTGATCAGGGCTGTAGGTTTTGGCAAGAGCACAGGTCCTGCAAAAGAGGTTGGTTTAGCGCGGTGGGCTGTCGGACCCGAGAGGCAGCCCTTCCATGCATGTTGCCCTTGCTTTCCCGGGCGCTCGATGGGGAGGAAGCCTGGGGGTTGTCTCGCTGCCTGCACCTTGTACCACCTGGTGTGCAGACTGCTCGTGCTGTCCTGGGTGCTGGCTTCGCAAAGGCGCTTTCCGACCAGGTGCTGAAGAGCTCACAGGATGCTGCACACCCTCCCTGGGCCTGGGCCTGGGCCTGGGCCTGGGCCTGCAGGGCCCCAGCAGCCCGGCCTCTCCCGTGGGGTACCGAAGGAAAGGCGTGTTCCTGTGCCAGAGTCAGTACCAGGCCTGAAAGCAACCCTGGCATCGCTGATGTGAGTGGAACGGGAGTTAGGTCCCCATTGATTGTGCGATGGGGCTTGGATCGTCCAGGACTCAGTTTCCCCATCCAGCAGCAACTCTCTCTAGTATCCACGATCAGCGTAACTGTTCTTTCTCACACCAGGTACCTCTCTCAGCCATAAGGTGATTATCTTGACAGTGCTTCTGTCTGCTGAATGCTGAGGAAGACAATTCTGCCCTTACTAACATGTCCAAAGGGAAAAACACACAGAGTGGCGTGTCACAGATGCATCTTGTGTGCCTTCATTGTATCAGCTGCACCAGCTGTTACACAATGCGTCGTGCAGTTATTGGCGATATCCTGCATCTCTGCAATTAATACATTTTTACTGTAAAATCCACTGCTGTGAGGTCTGCTTTTGTAAGATTAAGAGATTGCAACTTGTTGATTGGTATTATTAAAATGCATTTCATCTGGTGTACGCTCACTCAGCTGGTTTGACACATTCTTCATGGATTTTAAAATCCAATTTTAAAATCTGGAATTACAGGAGGTAGATTTCCACTGTGTGGAATGTGAATAGTTAAACAGAAAGATATGGATATTTAATGTTATTATTAATACAAATCCTCTTTCACTGATAATAGGCAGGGGTTGTTTTCCTTTAAATAACTTTTTTGAGTTGGTTTGCAGGGGAAAGGGCCAATCTCAGTCATTGCTGAAAGTTTTGTGCTAGCTGGGGTTTCTGTTCAGGAAAAGGGAACACCTTAAGAATGACTTTTTTCCTTCATGTGAAGTGGACAGCAAAACTCCCATTGTCTTTTACAGTGACTGCTATGCCCCTAAACCGTTAGCCATTAAGCAAGGCTTCAGACATTACTGACTTCTTTATTTAAGATTAGGCTAGCATTCTGAAGGAAAATTGATAAAAGTTTTATGAATCTTTATGTTCCAAAACAGCCTGTGCATAGATCATGACGGAACTCCCCTTGAGGCAAATTCCCCCCCCAAATGTAAATTTTATACAAAGAACGTTTATGAATTGCTAGTTATTGCCTGAGAGTAAGAAAGTTCTGCTAACTTACAATTATACGAGATATTTAATATCAACCACAATATGTATTTAAATGTCTGCTTTATTCTAAAAACAATGGACTATATAACCTAAGGCTGCAGTATTTTCATGCTCGGTCTCACAAAGCAAAACTTGGTTTAAAATGAAGTTTTAATTATTTTGTAACTGAATAGAATTGGAGTTTTTTTCTTCCCAGCATTTTGTACGTCATTTTAACTACTAGTAACAAATAAATAAAATATCTTCTCCAGCCCATGTCTATTGTTGTTTTTTTTTTTTTTTTTTTTCTTCCTTAAGTTTCCAGCTCTTTCTGGATCTGTTGTACTTTACTCTGACTTCTGTGGTTTCTTCTAATTATAAAAGGGCTTGCATTATGACAATGAGACACAGAGACAAGCAATGGCACCATCATTCAACACGGCTACTTCAATAAGGTTTTTAAATGAGATCTGTCACTTCCCCCTCACCCTTCCACAATTTATAGAAGGAAAATCTCAATCTTTACTCGCACTTTTCCCCTTGTAAACCATATAGTGACAGTTCAAAATATAAATCAGCCTTGAATTGTTGTAGAGTTAAAGCTGGAGTCGGCATGCCTGCCTTATACCTTATCTCAGTTTTACGTCGAGCTAGTAGTTTACTCCCACGTTTAGAAAAAAAGAGTAAGGAACACCTTTACAATACAGCATGTTACAAGCTGTATATAGGGACAGAGGAGATGAAAAATAATTATAAGAGGAAAGGAAGATTTGTCCCTGCTGGCAGTGTTTGAGCAAGGCCAGGGTTGAGGAAGGACTGCAACCACAGAGAACAGGTTTCTTTGAACTTTCCACCCCACTGGTGGGAGATAAGCAGCAGTGGTATAAATTTTACCTTTCCAACCTGCTACCTTGTCAGATGTGTGAGGGACTTGGTCAATCATTGCAGACCCCTGTGCAACCCTGCTGCCTGCAGTAGTGGTGGTATTGCCTGGCCTTGTGAGGAAAGCTGCTCTGACAGGGACGGCTGCCTCGCTGACCCAGACTGAGAACCGACTCTTATTTCACATAAGCCTCTGAGCAGTGATATAAGCCTAGCAATTTTCAGACATACACCTTTTAGTTCAAAGGCATGGATGACATGGTCAGATACACAGTCATATGAGGGAACAGCATGCAATGTTTTCCCATGGCACACACAGATAACCAGAGAAAAGGGTCAGATGTCCCGCTTCCAGCTCTGAAAAGCTGGGTGCCAGTGAGATCTGGTGTGTTCTTCCTTCACGCAATAATGGAGCTGAGCAGTCTAGTTGTACTGGTTGTCTGGGGTCTTTTAAAGGTTTTTTTGCTTTAGTCTTCCTTCTCTTCTAGCATTTTTCTGCTTCTAAAACTTACTGAAAGGCTAATAACATTAAAGTCATTATTTTCAGAAGGCAATTGACTTTTTCTGGTCTGAGATATGGGCACAGTTGGACAGAAGAAGTTTCCTTGAAAAGATGTGCATATATATCTTTATTTGAATATTTAAAACTTAAATTTAAAATTTAAAATTTTATTTGAGAGAGAAAAACCTCCTGGACTTACCTTTCTAGTACTCTGTAGTACCATGGTCCTACTACTTACATGCTAACAAGCTCAGACATACATTATAATTTATGTCTGGCCTACATACCAGCTTTGAATTGAAGATATGTCCACTGTAAAGTCCCATGTGCTTTATGGATAGTGACACTGACTGAAAGAAGATAACAGAGAGAGAATTCACAAATGTTTATCAGCTTTCAGGGACACAGATAGAAATAAAACTATTTTTTTCTCTCTCCCCAGTGAGGTAGGCTACATTTCTCTCTGGGATTTCTGTGTGTGCTCTGTCATCCATGTGCTGCACAGTTGGTTCTCACACACATTATAGGACTGAGGCATCAAGAGCATGTCAGATTTGCTGAGCATGTGCAAGACATCTGAGCAACACATGCACACAGTAGGTATGGTGCATCCTGGATGGGTCAGTGGAACAGACAGCATCATGGCTCCGCTCCAGCTGCCTGTCAGCAGCGGTGCTTGGCTGGGAAGAGGGACATTGCATTTGCAAAAACGAGGAGTAATTTAACCTTGTAATTTACCTTCTTCTGAGGAAAAAAAAAAAAAGGAGCACTGGAGAACTGTACCCTTGGGGACTGATGTTTCTTTGAGCTATCCAGTGTACAAGAGTAAACCTAGAGTTGTTAGTTCCAAAAGGTTTTCTAAAGGAGAAGCACAAAGTCACTGGTAGGAGACTGAGATGAGAATGCTGGTTTGCTTAATCCAATGATCTCCTTAGACACTTTTTCCTTTTTAAAAAAGATACATCTTACTTGCTCCAAATAACTCAAACCTGCCTTAGAAACCACTTCATTAGTAACTGAAATACAGCAGTTCATATCAGCAGAAAATGGTCCAAACTTTTGTCTGAGTTATTCTGCTGACCTGGATGGTTCCACTAACCAAAGGCTTTTGAAGGGGAGAGCTGCATCATTTAAAACTTCAGGGAGTGAAAACATTAATGTGTATTTGAATTTAGTCAAGACACCGGAGATATCACTGGTACATATTTTTAATAACCATCAGATCTTGGCCTTAAGGTATCAAAAAGATTAACCATAATAAGATTCGGACACCTTGCTTTATTTTTTATCAGCTGAGACTGAAACCAGAAATACACAGGTATCGTAACAAACCCCAGAGCAGATTTTTGATGCTACCTTGTAATGCAGCTTCATAAAAACATCTGAAGCCTGTCTGCACTGCCTGCCTGGGAATGTAGCTGATGACTTTAAGGTGCCCTTTGACAACGTGTGGCTTCTGGCTGCCTGAATTCCTCCTCTAGCTTTTATGGGCCTGGGGGCAGGAGTACAGAAATTTTAACTGTCACTTGCTCTCTTTCCCATAATTTTCTAAAAATATTGAAAATAAAATTCATAATCTGCCTTTTTGGAATGATCAAGAAGCAAGATACGAGGATCAAATTATATACTGACATAGAAGAATGCTTGGGATTGCATTAAAAACCCCAAACTACTAAGTTGCGATAAGCAGTAACTCCTCCTTGCTATGATACAGATGTAAATCACATAGCTTGGGGATGAATCAAATGGAGAAGTTACACTGACTCCCAATAAAAGTTCTGCAAGTAAAATTTGAAATTGCCATGTTTGCATTTCTTTTTTAAAGAGTGCCTTATGGGAACAGCCATATTCCAATTCATATTACAAGAGATCAAAAGAACAAAGGTTAAAATAATATCTCCATCTCTCGCTAGAATAATTGAGAGCTATATCTTATCCTTCTGTCTAGTAATATCAATATGGATTCCAGCAGAAAGCAATTGGAAAGAATTAATATGTCAGTTACAGCTCATCTGGGACAGCAACACTCAACTTCATTAATCATAATTTTATAGTTATTGCATGGCATCACTACAGAGCACTGTTAAGTTTGTTTGATTTATTTAATGATGCAGACCTTAATATTGTTTTTCCTTTAAATTAAACTTTACTGAATTTCTATGTTTTGTAATTAGTTTGTTGAGGTATAAAGGCACGGTCTTCTTTGTATTTAAGAAAAGAGACATAATCTTAGCTTTGTATTAGTGTATTTTTCTATTCAGAGAATTAAAAAATTGTGCTATATAGGTGTAACATATGTGTATTTATCTCTCTAAACAAAGGTATCAAAAGCCTAGGAATGCATTAGATAGATATATATAGAAGTCTGAAAAATGTACATTTGATAAGTTTATACATAAAAGTATGGGACAGTGTGCCAAGCTTCTTACCAACACACTTTATGAGTGATTAGTAGAGAATAAAGTCAACAATGACAATAATTACAACAGTAGGCATGAAGCATTTTTTTTTTTCAAGGAGGGGGACAGGGTTGTGTGTACTCAGTAGTTTATTTCTAGGCAATTACACTTAATGGCAAAGATGAAGGCTAGCTGAACCTCTCTCCTTAGGATCTGAAGGACCTTGAATGTTCCTTAGGAAACAGATGTTCATGAAGAACATGTATTTCCATTTTTGTTGTTAATATGTTTCAACTCCAAATGAATGAAGAGGCTAGAATTTGGGTGTTAAGTTAGATCTAACAAATAAAAAGGAGGAAGAAAACTATGTGTACAATGGAAAGAACTTACTGAATGGATCTAAATCCTATGGTAGGTAATTTGATCTAATTTTTGCAGAAAGGCAAATGCCAGATGTTTGCTCCACTTTGATCTTAATAACACTTTAGGCTGCAGACAATAAGATTGGTTTAAAATTTATTGTCTCTTTGATTTCTCCATTCTAATGCTTTTTAAATTCTTTACACAAGACAGATCTATATATAGGCAACTGGGGTGGCATCAGAAGCGTTGTATACTTAAGACATTCTTGAAAACCTCAGTGTGGAACAGTGTTTGCTGTTATGCATCAAAACAAAGCCAGATTTTATACAAGCAACATTCAATTTTCTTTTTATTATAATGTCTCTTTTTATTTTGCATATGAAGTTCTGACTGTCGCATCTGTGGCACAGCTCCTTATATGCTTTTATCTTTCAATAACCTTATTAAAAGTCAAGACAATATATTAAACCAACATTAAGCAGCAGGAGTTGAAAGTTAAGTTAATCCATTCCCTTGCGTTGGGAGTGTAATCTATGTAGGTCTTTAATTTCACCGTTAAGTTGCTTTTAGGATTCTTTTTGTATAGAATATGCTTTAAAAGGAGACCTGCCACTGAATGGACACCAGTGAAAGCCTCCGAGAAACCATAATGTCCCAGAGGTATCCAACTTGCCTTCAGTTTGGCTCTTCACGTTCAAGGAGGCCATTGCTCTGTGAATGTGAGTTGAACTCAGCTTACAGCTGCTTATTAAGTGGCCTCAGGTTTCTAGCAGGATATTTCATATATTCACTAGTACTGAGAAACAATGAAAAGCTAGTGAGAGAGTAGAGCAAGAACAATGATTAAAAAGAAACAAATAGAAGAAAATCCTGGTATGTAGCCTGAATGTCTTATCATAATTCTCTGGCATAGTTCGGAGCCATCTGTCCCTTAGATTCACGCATGATGTCTCTAAACAATTGTTTTCACTCTGCTCAGCACAGTAGTCTGAAAGTTCGAGAAGTCAGAGTCGGTTTTCCTCTGAAGGAAACTTTGAACTTTGCTGATGAAACTGCCATCACTCAGCCAGCTGAGGGAACAGCTACCCTGGCAGGTCTTTTTAAACTGGCAGTGTCAATGGGCTGTCAGAAGTTGGCAGCCTCCCTGCTCCTGTACCACCAAATTTAGCTCTTGCAACAAATTCCTTTGTAAACCAAAAGAAAAATTCCTTCCTTCAGAACCAAATATTTTCATTCATTACCAAGAACAAAACATTATACACCGATACATGGTAATAAATATTCTTCTCTTCCAATCATGTGTCCATGACAATTGAGAAGACTTCCCGTTACCTCACCCCAAGAGAGGAGCTGGGTAAAGCAAAAAACTCTTCCAATGAGAATTGCCTTAGGTTCAAATGCATCTTCATGTCTTTTCTTCATTATCTTTGCTACTTCTCCAGAGCTAAAACATCTTTAGTGTAGTCTACTATCTTTATTTAGCACAATTGCTTTGAAATACTGTTTGCATAATTCCAAGGCACATTTTGTCAATCCTCTCCTTGACATAGTATACCACCTGTCCCATTAGAGAAGGGGCTATTTGAAAAGACTGGACAACTAAGTCACAAAGCATTGGGAGGTTTAAATGGCATTTGATTTCAATTAAGAGGCGTGCAGAAGCACTGATTTCCTAAAAAGGCACGATGTTATGAGACTCCAAAAATCTTCTGCAACGCTAGCCTTTGTGCATCATAGTTGAAAGGTGTGCAAATGCTACCCAATGAAATTTAATGGAAGCCACACAAGGAAAGATTTTAGCCTCGACATTTATCTTTACCAACACATGGAACCACCTTGATCTGTTTTACTGTTGGTGAAAAAAGAAGGTAGTGTCTATTTCACAGGAGAGGATAGGAAGTAAGAGTCACTGTGATGGATGGTGGAAAGAAACAGAGGGCAAGAGGGAAGAAATATGAGCGTCAGGTACTGATCTCAAAGATGAGGGCTAGGCTGCTGTCAGAATGTGTATAAATAGCTTATTAGTAACAGCAGAGATGTATTGGCATTAGTGTGAAAGGAGGCTTGTAGTCAGTTTGTATTGTGTTAGAAATATGCCATCTGGGTAGAGTACAGTTTATATTTGTTAGATATGAATAGACTATGCAAGTACAAGTCAAGTACAGATCAATTGCTGTGAAAATATTCACTCATCTCAAGGCATTTATCCAGCAGATGACACTGCAGTAACCTCTGCCACCTCTATCAAATCTGTCACATTCACTTACTGGGGGCATAGCTGCACTTCAGTGTAGCACAGAAATCCCAGATTAGTTTTAACCTCACAAACATGGTTGCCAGCAATAATGTAATTGCAAAAGCTTGAAGTTTATTCTTTAATTATGGTTATGGTGAATTATGAATAGGTGACATAAACCCTGCTTTCTGTCCCAACATAGGGAAAAAAAAGGGTTATCAGGGAAATATTCCTTTAATCTTCTACAACAATTACATCACATCATTGCTGAGTGCACCAACATTTAGGAATGACATTCTATTTTCTCCCCAGTTCTCTTCCCACTTAACCTGCCTGTCCCAACAGCAGCTTGGCTTCCATCTGGGGCTGACCCATTGAGAAAAGGAAGACCAAAATCACTTGGTGAGGTGACGCTGAGGAGGGGGTTTATGCTGAGGGGAACCCCTGCAAAGTGGGCTTTGGTGCTACTTCCATCTTGTCCTTGCTGGCAAGGGAATGAATTCAGCGAGGAGTGCAATATCAGAAACACATCTGCAGGGCATTCTCAACACAAGTTCAACAGCTTGCTGCTGAAATCTCTCACTGTCAGTGCCAGTACAACCAACATCTCCTGGGAAGAAATCTGGTTTATTGCTCCACGCCCAGATTTTTTGTGATGCTTGGGAAATGTTTCATTCAGTGTTGCAGGTATTGCATGATTTAGGCACCTAAGTCTCATCTCCAGTGACTTGCAATAAAGTAAGTTGTTCTTTGATCTATTATTTCTTTACCAAATGAAATTAGTATTGCACAATATGTTTTGGTTCTGGATTTTTCAGGTTTCAGAGGCTTAATTAATTCAATTTGCTGCTGAACAACATACTGCCTAATAGCTATGGAAATAGGTTCTCCAATCTGTGGTTTGTGCCTCTAAGAATAAACTAAGCATAGAATCTACTCAAGTGAAATGTTACAAGGGAACTACAGACTGTAGCCTTTCATCAGGGCTCATTGTTGGTAAATGGTGTGAGGTACATTTATGGTTTTCATTCAGGTCAAAACAGCCTGGAAGCGGGGGTGGCAGCTCTAATTTTTCCAGCTTCAGCCTTAGTCTGTTTGGCTTTGCCTAAAAATCTAACCTTACAGCACAACCTTGGACAGGACTTGTTTTATGCAGACAACGCAAGCTGCCAAAGCTTATATGTAGGGCTGTGTTTGGGGAAGGACTTCCATAATGTAAGGCCGGGAGTGCTTATTACCCTCTGAGTTGAAATCGGATGTTACTCCCTGAGGCACAGGTCAGCATGTCCGTCATGCATAGACGAGACCGTCTGCTCCTCTTGGTTGGAGAGGGATGTTATTTTCTTAAGGAGCAGGATGTTATTCCTAGAGGTCTGCCCCTTGGTAGGGTCAAGAGTAATATTTTATGGTTAATGTTTATGATTAATTTTGGCTGTGGCCTTTCCTTTCAGAATTTGTATGGTGTCAGTTCAAGTTGGTAAGGGGGAAGCTTGACAAGGTTAAGGCGTGAACCGTATACTCACTTTTCCTTCCAAAGTAAATACTACAACAACAATGCACATGGGAACCAAGCAGCACATTCCTAAATCAAACCAGAAGATTCACACAGGGAACTAAAACAGTAGGGTCCAAGAGGGTGGGTTTTGCCTTTTTTTTTTTTTTTTTTAAGTCCAAAGGATACATTTTCAGAAGGATGCCTTGGGAATTAGCTCAACACAATCCCAGGAGCAAAAAGGGCAGCTTGGCATCGGATTCCTTGTGCTCACATTACTTAAAAATTAATATTGCCTTTGCCCCTTTTCTCTCAAAAAATGTCTGCTAAAGTAAGGTGAATGATTATCAGCTGTTCAATGCTGCTTAAAGGAAAGGACATGCTAGCATCACAGTGTGATGCAAGTTTATATTGAACCTTGCTTTTGGAAAATATCCAGATTTTCTGCCTGGCTTTGAATAGGATCTTTAGATTCATATGCTAGTTGTTCTCTTTTTAAGAATCTTAACTCTTTTCTCAGCTTCTGGAAACTCTGATTTCCCCTCACATTTTTTATTAATGTAATAGTTTCACAATAGGCTTGCAGATGGATTTCGTTTGATATTTTAGAAGACACTTAAGACCAGAAGAGATGGGAAACTTCTTTTAAATTCTCAAGGCATTCTTTTTGTTGTCAGGACATGGCGTATGGTCCCATAACTTGCTGTCTGTGGCACATCACCAAAGAGAAAGCAACAAGTAGAAAGAAGACGTATTCTTGTGAGATTGTGAAAAGTTCCAAAAATACTCTATTGTATGTAAGCAATAAAGATGACAACTTCAGAAGTGTGTGCATGAAGCAGTCTCAGAAACCCATCTTGGATATGCATCCTCATTTTGGAGTTTTGGAATGCATCATCCAGGTGGTGTTTGGGGGGAAGATCATTAGATGAGAGTTTCTGATGATGACTTTAAATCAGGAAAAAAGTGAGGACAAAATTCACATGGTGAAACACCTTCTCTCTCTCTTTTAACTTGTCTCTTATTCATCCTCTAGGAACTAAATTCTGTAGTCAGAGAATACATCTCACATGGTGCTTTCCTTTAAAATTCATTCAAATCTTTAAAATTACTGAACTTCAGAGCCAAAGGGTTACAAAGTTTTGTGAATGCATACACCTCAAACATCTGAAAGCATTTTGTGATCTATAATTAAAACCCTATTATCCCACATCATGAATGCACAGCCTTGTCGGAACATTTGCATCATACCATTGCATCTCTTAAAGAGAGGGTCATTATGACAGCTCTGAATCACATATAAAACTAGCACTACCGGTCTTCATCAATACTTCAATGGAAATAAAAAATGCTCAAAGTAAAATAATAAAAAAAAAAGGGCACAGCACCCTTCTGCCTGATTCACAACCAATCAACAGCCCAAAATACTGCTATAGATGCTGCAAGTGAGATTGGCAAAGAGCATTTTCAAACATCATCTTGTTGCCATTTTTTGAGGCTAGTAAGAGAAGTGAAAGATAAATAATACAGACATCAAAATTTAAAAATGTTTCCCTTAACTCACACACATGGTCCTTTGGAGCTGACTTTATATGGCCAGTTGTGGGTCAAGCTTTTCATAACAAGTGAACTTCAAATTTTACTGCTGAGCTAATTACATAATTGTAGAATT